>PVIJ01009453.1:0-66764 GCA_004024925.1 Scalopus aquaticus
GGGAGCAGAACAAGCAGATTGACTGAAATACACTGCTGAGGGGAGCAGCAGGCGAGACAGGAGAGGTCTGCTGTGCCATGTGGGAAGCTCCCTGGCAGGGCATCAAACTCATGCTGCAGTGGCTGTGGATAGCTTCATAGTGCTGAGACTTAACCCCTTACGCCACCAGGGAGGCCCAACACTGACAACTCTTACAGAGAAAAGTCAGAGAAGGAAATGAGTGTGAATGTGGGAAGCAGCAGTTTTAAATAGGACGTTTGAGGAAAGCCTCCCTGAAAACTTGGTGTTTGAGCAGACACCCGACTGATGTAAGGTCTGCAGATTTTGGGGGAAGAGCAATCCAGGTAGCGGAATAGCGGCTACGAAGACTTACTGCATCGGGGAAGAGGAAGACGAGTGTGGTTGGAGGTCAGTGAAGGGAGGACATGGTGTGAGTGTCCTCGGGGTGTGGTGGTGGAGAGTTGTAGAAACCGAGACCAGGGTAAAGAGATAAAGGGTGGTGGTGGAGTCCGATGATGATGGCCCATTAAAATGACTAGTTTCCACTGTCTTCAGCAGTAGAGTGATGTGATCTGAATTAAGTTTTAGCAAGATTTATTTGGCTGCTGTGTTGAGAATAGACAGAGTGGCAGGGGAGAGCAGTTGTGAAGTCATTGCAATGATCTAGGTGAGAGATAATAATGATTGGATGTGATGAGAAGATATTGGAATTTGGGGCTCTTTTTGCTAGTAGAGAGGACAGGATCTGCTGATGGATTGAGAGAGAGGCGTCTAGGGTTTTACAAGTAAGCGACTGAAAAGTTGGAGCGGTCATTTCATCATATCCAGAAGATTCCAAAAGAGACAGATTCTGAGGGGAAGAGTAGGAGTTTAGTTTTGAACATGTGAAATCTGTACTGATTAAATAAACACTCATGTGAAGACGTTGAGTAGGCAGTTGTATATAAATCTGGAATTCAGGGGAGAGGTCTAGTGTGAAGATATAAATTTGGGAGTATTTAGCAACAGGCAGAAGATTTTTAAAGTCAGGAGATGGAATGATTCCCTGGGGGAGTGAACACAGATAGAGGAGAGAAGAGCTCCAAGTCTGAGCCATGGTGTACTCCAAACATTTGGAAGTCTAGGTGAAGGGAGGAAGGCGCAAAGCTGATGAGGTGTCACCGCGAGACAGGCGGAGGAGAAGCAGGAGAGCGCGTCCTGACGACACAGGGAAGAGACAGACGCTATCTGAGCCCCAAGCTCTAAGTGGGGTGAGGGAATTGTTTTGCTGTCTCCCTAACCCCCACCACCCAAGAGGAAGAGGTCAGCAAACAGCTTGATTCTCCTTTCAGCCTCCCCTGCCTCTCCTCCTGCTCTCTTTACCTCCAGAACGTATCTCAAATCCAGTCCAGCTACCCTTCCGCTTAACGCTTAGCTGTAAGCCATCACCTTACTGCAAACCATCAATGGCTTGTCTGGTTTATAGCAGCAGCCCCCTGAGGGCTCCCCCTGTTTCTTCTCTTACCCCCACAATCTGTCTGGACCCAGTGGCCAGAATTTCCAAAACAAAGTCAGTAATAGATCATAACCAATTGTGTAACTCCCACCTCAGCCAGAATACAATTCACACTCTTTTTCATGGCCTGCATACTCTGGCCCCCATTTGTTTTTCTAACCTTATATCTTAGCCACGCCCCTTCTCACATTTTGCATTTTGGCCACACCTCCTTCCAGCTTCTCAAACAAACCAGGGTCACATCTACCTTGAAGCTGCTGCACTGTGTTCTCTCCCTTGGAATGCTCTTTGTCTAGACCCTTGGATGACTGACTGCTCATTATGAAGAGCTCTGCTTTATTTTCCTCATTATACACATCGCTAACTGCTAGCACCTTGTTTTTAACTATTTGCTTTTTGGGCGGTCTGTGTGTTCCTACCTCTCAAGAGAGTAGGGAGTTTGACTTGCTTGTGGGTGAATCCAGTGCTTAGAATTGTGCCTGGCACAGCATAGGTGTTCAGTAAACACTGATTGGAGCAATTAACTGATAAAATGAGAGTAGATTTGAAGGCTGTTGAGTGGAAAAGGTGGGGTGGGGGGGGTCCTCTGTCTTGGGGATTTGGGTCAGGTCTTGGGAATTGTCTGGCCATTAGGGAGACATAAGGGCTGTCCTCATATGGGTGATGCTCTGAGCCAAGCTGGACTTGCAGAGTTACTAAGATGTCCCATGCTGGTTAGCAAGGCTCACCCCCACCCTTTCAAGCTGCAGTAAATATCTCCAAAACCTGGACAAGCGAGCGTCCAAGCCTATGGGGATGCATGTCTCAGAGCCTCCCCAAATTCTGCTTCATTCCCTGCCACTGGGTTTCCATAGCAACTAGGGGACTTCAAAGGAGAGAGTGAAGGGGAATTAAGGGCCAGAGAGAGCAGAGGAGAGAGGAGGAGTAAGTGGTAGCAAGACAGATGGGGAGCTGGCAGGAACTCCAAGGGGATCCCCAAGTCCCATGTTACTAGGGAGAGCTGTGCCAATAAGGTCGATTTGGTTATCCCTCTTCCCCATCTGGATCTCTTGGTGACCATCAGATCTAACTGTCCCTCAGGGTAGGCCCCAGAGCTGAACCTCATCATACGTCCCTCCTACTGGCTGGCAGATGCGGAGGACTTCCAGCTCGGTCCTGCAGGCCATCTCCCCTCTCAGTCCCTGTCAGCAGCAGTGAAACAAGCTGGGAAGAAATTTTCACTTCTTCCCTTGGCTATGGATGATGGGGGGAGGCCACAGGGGAAGAGAGTCTGGGCATTACCCTATACCAAGCCAGGTCCCCAGCTTTGGCATTTGAGAATTAAGGTCATGCCCCCAACCATGAAGGATCAAATGGGCTGCAGCTGGGGAACCGGCTGGCGGTACTCAGACCAAGGGGCTAGACCTGGCCACTGCTTTGAGGGCCTGAGGAGGAACCGGGCAGAGCTCTGCACAGCTTCACAGCCTCCTGTTCCTGGAGCCCAGAGACCAGAAAATGTCTGGGCCTGAGCCCTGGGAGTGGCAGAACGGCAGGCCTTCGAGGAGCCAGGGCGCTGGGCCTTAAGACGAAAGCCAACTGTCTGGAGAAGCGGCCGGTGAGTTTCACAGGTAGGAGTGGTCAAGCCAACACCGAATTCCAGCTTCCTTGGGTCTGCCCACGAGCGCACGGCTCCCAGACACTCAAGCTCGAAACCTCTACTTTCTGGGACTCCTCTTCATTCCTTTTTTTTTTTTTTTAAAGATTTATTTATTTATACATACAAGCTGGGGTACAGACTAGAGGCGCGGGGTGGCGAGAGGGTTCACCAGAGACAGAGTGGGGAGCAGAACAGGCAGATCAGAAACACACTGCTGAGGGGAGCAGCAGGCGAGGCAGGAGAGGTCTGCCGCACCATGTGGGATTCTCCCAGGCCGGGCATCGAACTCACATCACTGCTGCCGACAGCTCCACAGTGCAGCGCTCAACCGCTGCGCCACCAGGGAGGCCCCCTCCTCTTCATTTCTAACCTCTGACGTTTAGTCATTTCAATTCAACAAACATCATCAACCCCAATCAGATCTTTCTTCACAGAGAAGTCCCCCTATCCCGCAATAACCAATACCTGGGCCATTTCACACCCTCCTATCTCGTCTCCCTGCCCGGTCTCTCCCTCAGCTTTTTTATACACCGTCCCACTCCCTGTCTCTGGCCTCCTTCACGAATGCAGAGCAAACTCATAAAACTTTCATCATGGGTAATACACCGTGGAGGATCTGCCTGATCTGGCCCTGATAGGAGAGGCGGGGTCAGCAGGAGCCTGGCTCTGTGGCTGACTGACTCTCCGCCTTGGGCGTCAGTTCCAGCCACTTCGATGGATCTGGCCTGATCCTGCCTGGTGGAGTGGGGGCAGGGTGGTCCCAGGTGGAGGGGAACATGGGGTTCCTGAGGCGAGGTGCTAGCATCCCAGGCAGAGGTAGATGGCTTCTAGGGATGTCCCCAAGGGAGGCATGACTGGTAGCTGGGGCTCTGAATTAGAGCTGGAAGACAAGGTGAGCCGTGACGGAGAGGCTAAAGGTTTTTCTAAGAGTGGGGAGCCTAAGCCTGTGGTGTCTGGAATTATTATTTTTGCCCCGGGGGTTCTGGTAAGATGGTGTGTATGCAGGTATGAGGGCCAAAAGTTGGTGGCAGGATCCCTGCCCCCAGAAGCTGGCCTCCATAGGGGGCACTTTCAGCAAACCAGTGGGGTACATAGAGAGAGGGAAGAGAAAATTAATCTTTCCTTACTCTGCTCAACCCCCCTGGGATTTCCACTGATGTGGCACCGTGCCCTCACTCCATCCTGTCTCCCAACCCGGGTCTCAGCAAAGTCTAGAAGCAATTCAGAGAAATGGCAGCAGGAACAGTTGTTCAGGTGTGACTAGGTGTGATGACTAGGAGTAAGGGCTTTGGAATGAAACAGAACTAAGTGTGAATCCTGGCTCTGTCACGTCCTAACTGTGTAGCCTACTCAAGTCATTTTCACCTCTCCTAAGCCTCAGTTTCCCCACCTGCAAAATGGGAACATAGTCTACCTTCTGGAGTTGCCATGAGGATTGGTATTTATGAGCTTATGTAAGGTGCCTAGCAGAGTGCGTATCGACAGCTTCTAACAAGTGGTGGCTGCTGTGGGGAGTCAGTGGTGAGGGGGTGGGTGGGCACCCAGAGCTCTGTCCCTGTGAGCGCAGGTTTGCACAGTCCTATCATCCAAGAGTCATGACAAGAAGACTGGAGCCAAAAGAAAGTAAAGTCTCTGGGGAGGCGGTTTTCCTGGGAAAGCGACTGTGGCAGCCCAGGGGCCTGAGATAGCCAGAAACCTGGCTGAAACAATTTGGCAAGGTCCTCCATGCACACCCTCACCCTTCCGTTCATCCAAGTGGGCCCCTGAGGGCCTGGGGGTGCATAGGGTAGATGGTGGTGTCCTGCGGGGGGCAGAGGGGAGGCCTTCCTCTATACTCTCCCAGGCCAGCGTGCAGGTTCTTACTGCCCTGCTCTTCAGACTTGGCCTCGTTTCCCAGATTCCCAAAGCAGCCCAGGCAAGTAGGGGAGAGTCAAGCCCGAGTTGCGTACAGTTGGGAAGAACGGAGAGAAGAGCACAGATGCAAAGAATCAACATTCAGTGCTTCTTAGTTTTCCTCTTAGCAAGTGCCAACTTTTTCCTTTCCCCAGGACCTGGCATGGCTTCATGACAAACTTATTGGACACTTCCTTCATACCGGACATTAAAGCAAGTGTGGGGAAGCAATGGTGAGGGAGTCGGAGAGACCCCTGGCTCCAAAGGCTTCCGGTCTAACGCAGATGGCCGCAGTTAGGCAGTCAGTTCCAAGCAGGTGTGGCAAAGGTGAGCAGGGGTTGAGCAGGGGTTGAGCAAGGAAAGGGGCTAGAAGAGCACGGCTGGAGTGCTTGGAGTTGAGGCCATGCTGGCTCTGAGGCAACTGGAGGAAGAAAGGACTCTGCGCTGGCTCTAGTGGAGCTCAGCCGCGCACAGCTCGGTCCCAGTTCAGTTCAGCGCACACTGAGTACTGAATTGCTGGAGACAAGGCAAGGTCCCTTCCTTGGGGCTGCCCCACGTATGGGGGTTCATAGACTAATAAACATATGGTTGCCATACCCCGTGGTGTGCGTAATACACGGGTTAGCAACAGGCACAGCACTGGACTGAGTCATAAAGCGATCACAGAGAAAATAGCAGTTGAAAGGGAGTAGCCATGGAATCCTCAGGGAAATTCATCTTTCCTGAACATTCTAGAAGGTGAAAGGTTTGAACTAGATTATTTATTTTAAAATATTTGTTTTTAGTAGCAGAAGCTTATTTCCTGAGGAAAACCTGTATAGGAGCCTATTTCATAAACTAGATGTAAACCGTATTTGCTTTGGTTGGCTCAGGGATCAGTGTCCCTTCAGCTTCTTCCTTTGCGCCTGATACCTCAACTGAGGCAGGTGGTGAAGGGGATGGGACATCTGAGCCCTTCAGAGTTCTCCAGGCATCCAAGAAAAGATGACGACAAGGACCCTCCAGAGAGGCGGGGCTGGGTGGGTTCCAGGCCTGCTGTCCAGGGCCACCCCCTCTATCCACTGGGAAAGTCCCTGCAGGATGAGCTTCCAAGCCCACTCTCTGCTCAGAGCACCTGGACAAGTAGGGGTTTTCCCACAGCCTCTCGGAGAGGCTCTGGTCTCTTCCTGCACTGACCACTCACACCCAGGGATTATCCCAACCAGAAACTTCCATTCGCAACAAAGCTCCCAGGAATGCAACCCGAGCTGCCACTGAGAGGCTCCCAGGCTAACTGGGAAGTGGCTGGGAGAGGGAGGGAAAAGTTGCAAAGCACTGGAGCCTCAGGGAGGCTATGAAACCTGAAGACAAACGACCAGCCTGTGGACTGGTGCTGCGGAGCTGCCACTGCCTTCTGCAGAACCAAAGGTCAAGGCTGAGCCGAGTGGGAAAATAAGGGGGAAGTGCACCCCCCAGGCTTTTCAAGGGGAGAGTAATTGGTGCACCTGTGGCTAGGGCCAATATCCCCTGTGAGGCCCTCAGGGCTGGTCTGCAGTCACTCAAGCTGCTCCCTCCTTTCCCCTCCCCTCAGCCCTCTCCCAGCTGCTTCCACTTACTCCCATGGGCTGTGGAGGGTCAGAGACCAGGCCCCGCCAGCACACCCAAGGCGGTGGGAGAGAAGAGTAATAACCGTAGTTGCCACTTATCGAGCACCCATCAGGTGCCAGGTGCGCTGCATATGTTGTTTCTTCTCCTCACCGTAGCCCTGCAAGATCAGTCCTACCAGCCCCCTCTTACTGATGGGGAAACTAAGGCTAGGAGAAGTTAAGCCATTTGCCCCACATGGTGGAGCTAGTTAGTGGTTTCCCTAGGAGCTGAACCCAGGGCTTGTGGACTCGACTAACACACATTCCAGCACACCATACCCTGCAATCCTCAAATCCCACTTTAGAGCCCAAGTACCCTAGTTCAAAAGAAATGCTTTTCCTGCAAGGCACGGTGGGAGGCACCAGAGAAGCTATGAGTGGGGACATCTCTGGCTTGGATCTCTGTGACCTTGTGAAAGTGATTTTACGTCCCTGAGACTCTGTCTCCTCATGTAAAATAGGATTCATAGGCATGCCTACTCGTAGGTGGAGGGCCAAAAAATATCTAGAAGGTGCCATCACCAGGCAAAAGCTCAATCTTTGCTGTGATGGGTGAGATCTTTTTCCCCTTTGCCTGAGCCCTAAGGAAGGAGCCTTAAGCAGGCTGAGTGGATTATCCCAAACGCACCCCTCCCTGCCAGCCTCTAAGTTTGCAGAGGTAGGTTAGAAGGTGTCCCACGCAGTCTTTGAGGGACTCTGGGAGCCATCAGGAATCTTCCACTCCTGTTTCTAGAGAAGGGCCAGGCCTCCCGATGACCCAGTCACCTAGTTTCCCACACGAGGAGAGAGTTTGATTGGGCTCCTGTTCCTCCCTGGTGGCTCTGGAGACTGAGAATCCCAGTGAGGCAGGATGTCCAGTTTCTGGGAGACCCTGGGAATCAAGCTGTCTGGGGGAGGGGCAAAGGCGGGTGTTCAGGGTGGGCTTAGGTGCTGTTTTCTAGGTGGGGACTCCTGCGGAGCTGCTGAGTGGCAGGCAGTTTGGGGCTCTGGGAAGGGGTAGTTTTACTGTTCCAGAAGCCAGGACCTTGACCAGATGTGCGGCTTTTCATCACAGCCTTCCTACCTTAGGTTTCCCAGATGACCCCGCTCTGGGGTGGGATGGTGACCGGCTCTGCCCTGCAGGTAGAGAGACCCTGTTGGTCTCTGCTCACCTGGGCATCTCAAGACTCGGCTCTGGCTGCATTTGTGACTGGGGCTCGGGCTAAGAAACCGAAGATATTCCCTTCAAGGACGAACCTGAAGTCAACTTTTGTGACTGCTCTGCTTGAGCCTGTGCGGGCAGTAGCGGGGTAATGAGAAAGGAGGCGCTTATAGTCCAGTGAGAGAAACGACACACATAAATGGTGGAATATCAAATAGGCAATACAGAGGTGTGGTTTTCAATTTTATTCCAAATATTCAGTTTAATAAATGAGTCAGACAGTATCATTACCCTTTAGAGATAAGAAAATCAAGGCATAAATGCATTATCAATATTGACATTGAGTATATATACCACATACAAGTTTTAAGTTAAATGTGTAGGTACCATGACTACAGTGTGTATGTGAGTGTTCGTGCACACATTTATTTGTGTGTCTGTAGTATGTTCACATAAATGTTCTCTAGCAAGTACCTCATGTTTCAGGCACTGTGCTTAAGTACTGTTTTTCAATTTTACCTTTTATTGACTTTTCTAGTGGCCTAATGTCTTCAGGTTTCAATATTCCAAATTTGTAGAGGAGGGAATGAAATTTCAGCAGGGTTAAATGTTATCTTGAAGTCACGCAACTCATAAGAGGCCAAGTCAGGATTTGCAGTGGATCCGTTTATTCCAGCCTTTCTTCTCTGCAAATGACAAATAACGCAGGGCAGCACGGAATGGAAAAGGGGACCTAAGACCAGCACCGGCATGGTGCCAGGGGGCGCCTGGGAGGGCAGAGGTCTTGTCTGGTTGAAGGGAAGAAGCACCAAGGAGCGTTACTTGCCCAGGGTCATCAGTGGAATAATCAGGAGTTTCAGGTAAAATCTAGGTTTCGAGACTTCAAGATCGATACCAGTTTTGAATATTACTGATAATAAGAACACTGTTTTGGTAACAAAAAAATTCTGAAGCCTTTGAAAGTCCTTTAGGACCTATGTGAAACATATGCAAAAGGTAGAGAGGAAACGGGGTTCCCCCAGGAGCCAGAGCAGGGGCAACACTAGCCCACCTGGCCCCTCTTCCTTTCCCAAAAGATTGGCATTCCTCTGCAGTCTTCCCTACACAACAGCTAGAACAAATAATTCTAAACAACGCCAAAGATGTATCAAGTCCCTGGCATTCTCAAGTCTCCTGTTGCCCCTTGCATGAGAGATGAGAGATGGAACTCAAATTCCTCAGCCCAGCAAATGAGGTCTTTCAGAACCTGGCTACGAAGTTCCAGATTTTCCTTCTTCCATTTCGGTGGGAGAGTCTAGAGATACAGATCTTTTTACCATGTCCCAAATGCTCAGTGCTTTTCCATGCATTTGTCTTTTCATGTGCTGTTTTCTCTGCTTGGTGAGTTCCCACAAATGCTCGAAACCTAATATTGTCTTCTCCTCATGTGTCTCCCAGGTAATCCTCCCACACATTATTCTGTTTGTAACACTGAGTTATAACTATCTGTTGATGACGAGTAGTCTGGGAATATAGCGGGTGCTTCATACATTCTGGTGAATGAATGAAGTTCAATCTGTATACATTAGTGCCTGGTCCTGCCTTTATGCACCAAACCAAGAGAGTCACGAACATGATCTGAGGAGACCTGGTCAACAGTCGCCAGGGTTTGAAGTCCTTCAAAGATTGGAGGTAGTTTTAGAAAAGAGAATGACAGTTGCAGTTACTGTTTATTAGGTGTGCTGGCCTTTCTTCATCTCATTTCATTTTATCCTCACAACAGTATTCTGCAGCAGTAGTTATCCTCAGGAATGTTTTACCCCCTAAATAAGTTGTTATCCCTATTTTACAACTGTAAAAACTGAGGCTAGAAAAGTGAAGGATCATCTTCCTTCTAAACTTATGTGCCCAGGATTTAAATCCAGACCTGCGGACCTAAGATCTTTATCTCCAGGCTTTTCTGCCTCAGCCTCTTCCAAGTAGAACTTTTTCTTCTGGGTTAAGGGGGAGCCAAATCCATTGCTCTTCTGTCTAGCTAGAAACACCACTGGCATGTGGGTCCTGAGCCATTTGGCACAGCCTCTAGGGTTGCATAGGCAGGTTGTAGATCAGAAGTTCCAGGATGATTTTTTGTGTTGAAAACTGTGACGTGCACCCATGGGAGGGGCACTAGTCATTCACTTATGACTCTGCCACCCATGGAATGGCCTAAGCTGAGGGCTAAAGGAAAAAATGAGAAAACGGGGCCTCCCTGGTGGCGCAGCGGTTGAGCGCTGCGCTGTGGAGCTGTCGGCAGCACGTGATGCGGGTTCGACGCCCAGCCGGGGAGAATCCCACATGGCGCAGCAGACCTCTCCTGCCTCGCCCGCTGCTCCCCTCAGCAGTGTATTTCTGATCTGCCTGTTCTGCTCCCCACTCTGTCTCTGGTGAACCCTCTCACCGCCCCACGCCTGTGGCCTGTACCCCAGCTTGTATAAATAAATCTTAAAAAAAAAAAAAAAAAGAAAACGGACCTAGGGTTGACTTAGGTTTCTTTTTCCAGGTTTCTGGCACTTTTATAGGAAGAGATAAGTGCTTACAGAAATTCAGAAGGACTTTCTTTTGAGGATAGAACTTGGGTTCTAGTTGGGCTTTTGTTACTGTCATGTAACCTTGGTCTAGCCTTCATGAGTAGGCAAGAACACAATGCACTTAGGAAGGAAAGATCCAGATGATATAGAGAGATTGGGAGTGTGAGCTGAAGTATAGACCATGCCAGAGGCTCCAGAGTTGCTAGTGGTAGTGACCCAATATACTGCTGGGGCTGAGAGGCCACTTAGGAGCAGCACCATGGGGAAAGGGAGAGGAAACCACAGACAAAGACAGCACTCTTCTCTGGGATGCCAAAAGCAGGCCCCATCATAGCCCTTCTGGAAAGTCAAGTGGTGGCCATCTAGAAACTCCCAGCTACAGGAACTTAACTTCCCCCTTCTCTGGGCCTCCCTATACCCAAAACACTCTTGAAGCTCAATAGTGGTTACACGTCCTTAAACTTAAATGTCATCCTTCTCAGTAGAGAGCAAACTCCTGGAGGGAGGGAAATTGACTGCTTCACCTATGCTCCTCACCCCTGCTACAGTAGGTGCCACATAACTGCCTGAATAAATGAATGAATAAATGGATCAATGGATCAATCTCAGGTGAATAGGAAAGGGTTCAATGTGACAGAATAGAGTAAAGGGCATTGCAAAAGAGAAGATAAATTCAAGAAGAAACAGAATCTCAACTGGCTCAGGGATTTAGGAACAAAAAAGTTGAGAGCTGAGGATGTCAGTGCACGTGGGCCTGGGATGCCAGTGGCCAGTGAATCCTCACCGGGTAGACTCTGGGCCATTCGTAGGCTCCTTGGAGAAGATGTGAAGGCAAATGTCACTCAGGGCTTCATTGTCTCTAGCTAGAGTGACCATATGTCCTGGTTTGTACATATGTTCTTTTCCTCCCATCTTTTTTTTTTTTTTTAAAGATTTATTTATTTATACATACAGCTGGGATACAGGCTAGAGGCGTGGAGTGGTGAGAGGCTTTACCAGAGACAGAGTGGGGAGCAGAACAGGCAGATCAAAAATACACTGCTGAGGGGAGCAGCGGGCGAGGCAGGAGAGGTCTGCCGCACCATGTGGGATTCTCCCCAGCCGGGCATCGAACTCGCATCGCTGCTGCCGACGCTCCACAGCGCAGCGCTTAACCGCTGCGCCACCAGGGAGGCCCCCATCTTATCTTTTTTGTTGAGATGTAATTCACAAACCGCACAAATTGCCCCTTTAAAGTGTAGAATTCACCCTCCCTGTGCAATCATCACCCCCTTCTAATTCCAATTTTCATCACCCTTAAAAGAAATCCTTTAGCAGTCATTCTCCATTCTCTCCTTCCTCCCCATCCCTGGCAACCACTAATCCACTTTCTGTCTCTGTGGATTTACCTCTTCTGGACATTTTATATCAATAGACTCACACAATATGAAGCTTTTTGGATTGGACTTCTTTTACTTAGCATAACATTTTCAAGGCTCTTCCGTGTTGTAGCCTGAATCCCTACTTTGCACAGTAAAGTGCTGTAGGTTATAGTCACTCTGCACTCGCCATCAACATGTAGTTGTTGTATTGCAGGGTCAAAGGGAGTTGAGAGGGAGGAGCCAGGCTAATATTCTCTTCCTGGAGTGTCCACTCTATTGACTCAGGGCACCAAACTGATGGTGGGAGAGGAGCCTGAGGAGCCTCATTTAGGATTCTAGACTCTTGAGTTGGAATTGTGATTGGCTTTGAGTTCTCGATTTCCTGATGAAATTTACAGAGAAATGGCTATAGTTTAACCTATATGCCAGCTTTTTGGAGAAAAGCATAACTTAATGAATTAAAAAATAAACCAGGGGAGAAACAAACCACGCAGGCTCTGGGTTTGGGTGTTTGCCCAGCCACTGGCTTTTTGTGTTCTTGCTTAGGGCCCTCCATTTCTGGTCCCTGTGAAACGAGCACAGGCATAACAAGAAAATGCCCCAAACTCTTTTTTAAAAAAGATCTATTTATTTATGCATACAAGAGCTGGGGTGTAGGCCAAAGACAGAGTGGGGAGCAGAACAGGTGGGTTGACCGAAGCTGAGGGGAGCAGTGGGCCAGGCCAGGGATGGGCCTGCAGTGGGTGCTGATAGCTTGATAATGCTGAGACTTAAGTCCTTGAGCCACCAGGGAGGCCCGCAAACTCTTCTGTTTTAAGGCATTTCACAGAATCTCCCATTTTTCTCTGGTCTGTTCTGTAGATGTGTGATGCCAGGATCCAAACACTTAGGATGGGCAGGGCCTTTGGCTCACAGTTGTATGGGGTTTTTTTTTTGTTTTTTTTTTAAAGATTTATTTTATTTATACATACAAGCTGGGGTAAGGCCAGAGGCGTGGGGTGGTGAGAGGGCTCACCAGAGACAGAGCGGGTAGCAGAACAGGCAGATCAGAAATACACTGCTGAGGGGAGCAGTGGGCGAGGCAGGAGAAGTCTGCTGTACCATGTGGGATTCTCCCCGGCGGGGCGTCGAACTCGCTTCACTGAGGCCGACAGCTCTACAGCTTAACCGCTGTGCCACCGGGGAGGCCCTGTATGTGGTTTTGAGTAGACTGATCAGGTGGGCATTTTATGCATTGGACAGTGGGGACAGAATCGTTTGGGCATTCCTCACGCTGTTCTAATGGCACAGGGTTCATGATGAGAAAATGTCATGAGTGTTTCTGCAGATATGTATCTGCTGATCTTGTTTTCCCTGATGTGTTGAGTTCACAGGGCAGGGGCCAATTTGAAAATAGTGCCATTTTTCTTCCAATACCCAGTGCAAGGCCTTACCCATAGAGGGACCCTGTGTACTGGAAGGCAGGCTGGAAGCCTGACCAAGTCCTATTTGTTAGTGTGTGCAAGTGTTTCTTCATGTGCAGGGGGCTAGGGAACAGTCTCCCTGTCTCTGGGGCCAGGGTGAGGAGCCCCAAAGGTCAAGCAATCAGAAACGGTCTTGAGGTGCCATTAGACTACATACCAGGAGGCAGGCCACAGAGCAGCAGGGCCTGTGAGTTGGCAGGACTGGGGGAGGCTGTCCTCAGGGGAAAATCGAGGAGGGCAGGGCCTGCTAGCCAGGCCTGCTGTGCTGAAAGCAGCAGACGGGTAATTTCCAAATGACCATTTCAAAGGAAGGTTGAATTTCTCCAAGATAAGAGGGAGAGCAGAGAGCATGCCTATATCTCTAACCCCCTGAGCTCAAGGCCTTGATAACAGCTGTGGGGTTGGAAACTTAATGCTGATGAAAGAGTTAAAGGGTGGCTGCGGGCAGCTATCGGTGACACCGTTAGGAATTGAGCATGCTCCTGGAGCTCGGCTGGGGACTGGTGTTCCTCCATGAATAGAGGCCACTCTCAGGGAGTTTTTCCTGGAACAGAATGGGGTCAGAGAGCTGCTCGGGAACAATGGTTGCCACCGACTAGCTGAATTTCTTACAATCACACACCATACCCCCTGATCAAATAGCTCCTTTGTCTGGCTGATATAAAAACATGTCATACAATGATGATTTGGAAGAATGACACGGGTTTGCCTTTCACAGAGATCAGAAGGGCTTGTTGTGCAGCAGGGGGAGAAACATCAGAGTCAAGGAAAACCTGGAGAATAAAAGCAGCAAATGGAAACAGACAGCAACAATAAGCAAGGGCTGGGTTGCTAGAAAGGCAGACAAGGGCTTGGTTACCAGCAGGGAGACCCAGCAACCCGGCAGCTCCAAGGAAGGAAGGGCCTGCTGGCTGTCCGGTAACCAGGTTCACAGCGCCCCCTTGAAAATGGGGAGAAACTCAAGGAATGAAAGAAACACAACTTGAAGGAAGAGACCTGAGAGATCGTCCTACCCATATTATTATTTGACAGATGGGGAAACTGAGTCTGGTGAAGGATCGTGGCTTAGTCATTCCCTTGGATTGCCTCGGTTCAACTCTTGGTTTACAGCTGGCTTCTCCTATTTCCCTGGCTTGAAGATGGAAATGCAGGAAACTCTCAAGCACTATCTATTCATAGTGTGGAAGGGATGAGCTTTAGAAGTTGAACTGGACTTTGCCTGAACCAGTGATCCCTCATATAGTATAATCAGGCAAGTCGGGGCACTCTTGTGTGTCTCTGTTTCCCTTTCTATAAAGTGAGGAGCTCCTGAAGTCAGCCAGCCATTAGTTCAGCCATTATTAATTAGGTGCCTTCTGCGCATCCTCCCCTGGATGAGGGTACTGCAGAGAGGAGGAAGTGAGAATTTCATTAAAAGATACGAAACAGTTACTGGACCCAGCTTGGTAAATGCTGCCTAGATTGTGGGGTTGCCAAACCCTGTTCTCAGCTGAGACCTGTAATTGAGGTGGGCAGGTTTCCTGTCTGTTTCAGGTAGGTCAGACTGAGACTTTGTTGTTCAAAGAGAGAAGGCTCATATAGCAAGATTCCTGCAGCGCCCAGTCATCAAATAGGTTTACAAAGAAGATGACAATTGTCAATGTCACTAATTAACATTCATCTGTAGTACAGAGACTGTAAATGGATCTGAAGCCTTTATATTAGATTTCCCTAGAACTATGTGGGGTTAAAAAGCAGGAGTATTTGGTGTTAATATATTCTCTTTCATTCCCAGATCCTGAAATCCTTTACCAATAGATAGCCAGTTCTCAAAGCTGCCCCTGTGGGGAAGGTGGCAAGTGCCACTCTCCCAGTTTTGCAGCTGGGAGGCCTGGGTCACAGAATGTTCTAAGCCCTGAAGTAGGGCATGAAAACCAGAATGTTGTCCCCTCGTTTGCTGCTCAGCCTATGGACCAAAGAGCAAGGTGTTGGAAAGCAAAACTGGAGCTTAAATCAACGGGTGGATCTGGTATGCCTCTAGTATAGAAAAGCAGAATATTTCTATATTTCTAAAATTTAAATGATTTGTTTAAATGGATGTTACATGTACATGGTTCTTCAAAAGGTACAACAGGGTAGGAAGTCATACCCACCCCACTTTGCTCTATACACACCATTGCCCGTTCTTAAGAGGACCTGTTATGAGGTTCTTAACAGCTATTCTATACATTGTAAGCATACACATAAAATACTTTTACTTTCTCACTATTCTGCACATGTATACTGTGTTAAAGTTGGGTAAGAAGTCGGCAGAAACTCGGTGTGGGAGGGCTATGGGAACCCAAAGGTCGTTACCTGGTCCTGGAGAGGATGTCTACCTCTCTCCAATTAAGCTGCTGGTTTTTGTACTCTGCCTTGGAGAAAGTTCCTCATAATGTCACAGGATGGGTTACTCAGAGCGTCTTGAAGAGAACTACCCCCAAATGCATTGATTTTTTCACATAAAGATGGAAAGTTAGTCTGGGTTCAGAAATAAGAGGGTACGGGTATCCTATCCAGTCTTCTTGTGCACTGATGTTCAGAGATTTCCATGCAGGAATTGAGAGCCCTTTGATGTGAAACATTCTATATAGGTTTCAAAGCTAACATTTATTTTTTAAAATATATTTTTATTAGAAGAACTGGGGTACAGGCCAGAGGTGTGGGGTGGGGGTGTGTGAGAAGATTCACCAGAGACGGAGTAGGGAGCAGAACAGGCAGATTGACTGAAAATACACTGCTGAGGGGAGCAGTGAGCAAGACAGGAGAGGTCTGCTGCGCCATGTGGGTCAGCTCCCTGGCCAGTATAGAACTCAGGCCGTTGTGGTGACAGCGCTGAGACTTAAACCCTAGGCCACCAGGGAAGCCCTCACAGGTAACATTTTGAGTATTTATTATGTGTTTGGCTATTAAAATTTTAAGTACTTTTTAAACATTATTTCACTTAACTCTCATGCAGTTAAGTGATTATGCAGTCATAATCTCCATTGATGTCTGAGAACATGGAGACTTTTCTTATAAACGGCAGTTGGGAAAACTTGACCTGCAGTTGATGTTCTACTGTTACACTTACTTGTATGAGGATCTTACCTCTGTCTGGTATCTGAAGAGTTAAATCCAAACTCCTCAGCTTGGAATTGAAGACTCTCTAACATGTACAGAATTTTCTCTTAGGTTTATCTCTTCTCCCTGCTTGTCACACATTGCAGCTGAGTCAACCAGATCACACGCTGGTATTGATCCTTACCTTCTTCCAGGCTTTTGCAAAAGCTGTTCCCGCCACATGGATTCTTTTTCTCATCTCTGTCTGGCAAACTGCCAATGTGATTTTTCTCAATCTGACTGTGTTACTTCACTGTTAAAAACCTTTCTGTGTTTTCTCACTTGCTAATGTGTCAAGACCATGTTTCTTAAATTCAAACAGAGGCTCTTTATGTTCTGGGTCCTACTGACCTCCAGCCTCACCTTTCACTTTTGTCTCCTACTTGTGTTCCACACCTGTGATCTACTAATCATTCCCTAAACATTTGGGGCACTCTCAGCTCTAGGTCTTTGCATATGCTGTTCCTTCTTCCTAGAACACTCTTCCCACATTCTCTTTCACTTGACTAATTCCTACCTGTGTTGATCACTGCTTGAGTCACACTACCTCAGGGGGCTTTCTCTCACCCTTCATGACCACCTGACACCTCCCCCTGCTCCCAGGATCTGTGTTTTAAAATAATTTTTTTCCCTAAGATACAAGTTCCTTGGGCCAGTGACTAAATTAATTAATGTCTATACCTTGCATAAGGCCTGGCATCCAGGTCTCAAGAAATAAGTGATGAATGAAAGAGTTGATGAGGGATGGATGGAAGATTTAGAGTCCCTGAATGGGGTCTAGGTACTCAGTCTGGCCCTAGATCCTTCCTTGATGGCAGCTGTTGCCTGATAGTCTTGCAGTTGCTCCCATTATTTGGGAACTCCTCACTGCAATGTGACTTTATTTATGTGAATTTACTTCTTTGAGACTCAGTTTCCTCAAAAGGTACAATAGAGTAGGAGAAGGAAGGAGTACATGATCCCTCCTGTCCCTTCCAGATCAAATATTAGGTGAATCTATGTTGATTGCAAAAGAGAAGGAATTTTCCAAACACTGTGAATTTGGAGAACACCAATGGTGTTGGTGGTTGTAGGAAATTTTCAGGGTCTCCAGATTGACTTTTTTAACTCAGGGGTTGGCAAGCTATGGCCATTGGGCCAAATCCCTTTCCCTGCCTATTTTTGTATGACCCAAAAACTAAGAATGTTTTTCATATTTTTAACAACTGGGAGAAAAATCAAAATAATATTTCATGAAAATTATGAGAGATTCAAATTTTAGCTTCCATCCATAAAGCCGTATTGGAATGAAACTATGCTCATTTGTTTATAGCTGATTTTATTCCACAACGACAGAGCTAAGTAGTTGTGACAGAGACTGTATGGTCCTCAAGTCCTAAAACATTGGTTCTCTGACCCTTTAATGAAAACACTATCAACCCGTTATGACTGAAGAATGCTCAATGACTTCCCATTATCTGTAACAATTGTCTATAAAAATATAATGTGAGCCACATATGTAATTTAAAATTTTCTAATAGCTATATTGAAAAATAAACAATTATTTTTAAAAGACTAGTAACAGGGCCTCCCTGGTGGCGCAATGGGTTGAGCGCAGAGCTGTGGAGCTGTCGGCAGCTGTGGTGTGAGTTCGATGCTGGCTGGGGAGATTCCCACATGGCACAGCAGGCTTCTCCTGCCTCTCCCACTGCTCCCCTCAGCAGTGTATTTCGGTCGATCTGCCTGTTCTGCTCCCCACTCTGTCCCTGGTGAACCCTCTCACCGCCCCATAACTCTGGCCTCCACCCAGCTTTTATGTATAAATAAATAAATCTAAAATAATTTCTTAAAAAAAATAAAGACTAGTAACGTATTTATTTAACCTAATACCAAAGAAATGTTATAATTTCAGTATGTAAACAATAAGAAAATCATTAATGATATAATGGATCATCAGAGTATCAATGATTATATTTCATAATTACCAGGCATGCTGCCTGATAATTTTTAATTTGTGTAGATGTGCATGAAAAAAACTTTCAAGTTTTGAAGATTACATTTTTCATGTTTAGCTATATGTTTAGCGATTACTTTAATGGAAAAATGCAAAATATAAAAGAGATGAAATATATGAGGTTTAATATATATTTTTTCATACTATGTCTTCAAGATTCATATCTACAGCACATCTAAGTTTGGATTAATCACATTTTAAGTGCTCAGAACTATCAAGTTCAAATTGTTTGACATGAAATTCTAGTTCCTTTGTTAGTTGACCTCAGCTTCATTCCTGTTTCCTTAAATACAGCCACGTGAATCTATGCTATGCCCCCTAAATTAGATGTAATACTTCCCACCTCTACTTCTTTGCTCTCTCTGTTCTTTCTTGGGGGACATCTTTAGTCAGATATAATTAATATTTCATACAATTCACCCATTTATAGTGTACAGTTCAATGATTTTGAGTATACTCAGAGTTGTACACCATCAATTTTAGAACATTTCATGACTCCAAAAAGAAACTCCTTACCATTTAGCAGTCACACTAGTCTCCCTATCCTCCCCAGTCCTAGCAAACCACTAATCTATTTTCAGTCTCTTTGAATTTAACTCTATTTGACATTTCAGATAAATGGATGATACTATTTAATCTTTTGTCACTGGCTTCTTTCACTTAGCATAATGTGCTTTTTAAAAGATTTATGTATTTATATAAAAGATTTATTTATATATACAAGAACTGGGGTGTAGGCCAGAGGTGTGGCGGTGGTGAGAGGATTCACCAGAGACAGAGTGGGGAGCAGAACAGGTGGATCTACTGAAGTATGCTGCTGAGGGGAGCAGCGGGCAGGTGAGGCAGGAGAGGTCTGCTGCACCATGTGGGAAGCTCCCTGACCATGTGGGAAGCTCCCTGGCTGGGATCAAACTCGTGCTGCAGTGTCTACGGATAGCTTCATAGTGCTGACACAACCTACTGCGCCTCTAGGGAGGCCCTAGCATAACGTTTTTCAAAGATTATGTATGATGTCCATGTAATATGTCTTTACTCCTACTTACTGCTGAATAATATTCCAATGTATTTCCTTTTTGATAAGCTCTCTTTTTCCAATATCTTTCCTTCAAGATATTAAACCCCGGGGCCCCAGTAGAAACCCAAGAAGGAATAGAAAAATCTGTCCTTCTCAGGATCTTTTCAGCTTTTAGAGAAAAAAGGAAGAGTTTGTGAAATCATGACATTAGTAACAGAACACATCTTTTTTTTTAAAGCCCAAACCCACAAGCGACAACATGGTCCAAAGAGAAAAAAAAACTTCAGATCACAGTGTTGGTGACTCCAGTGTACAGGGGGAGTCCATTCAGTGCACCAATAAACTGAACATGGCAACTCCGTCTCAGCCAAGAGACCCTCCCCCCCCCAAAGTACAGGCCATAAGGAATCTGACCTCATTTCCCAACTTCCCTCCCTCAGCTACTCTTGCTGAGCTGACTAGTATGTTGACAGTTCCACTGGCCAAGAGCCCCACACTCCATGCTTTCACAGCAAGAAAAATCCAAACGAAACAGCTATCAAACTCCAACCCTTGTTCCTTTAGTTTCTAGGATTATGCTCCAGGAGATTCTGATTCCTCCAAGAACCCCTTCCTCAGACTTGACACCATTTTCTGCTGTGGCTCCATCTTTAATTCTCTTCTCCTAGTTCTCCATTCCTATCACTACCCCTTAACTCTTCCCTTTCCTCCTCATACGCCAGGCCTTTTCAGTCTCTTCTTCTTTTACCCCCCCTCCTATTCTCAAAACCATCTTTCCTTTTCCGCATCTTGGTTGCTCTCTCCTTCCCATATTTCCCCCCACTGCCATCGTTTTTCCTTTCCCCATGTGTTTTCTCTCAGAATATACCGTGCAAGTCTGTGGCCCTGGGAAGGCTCTTAGGGTATCTCACAGGGGACAGTCAAGGATCTAGGAGTCAGATCCGGGTTGAAATTTGGTGCCATAACCTAATATGTGAAAACGATGAGCACATAACTCAACATCTCATACAGAATGAAAGGCATATACAGCGGCATAAAAGAGCTCTTAATTGTTCCTATCCTTTGCAAGCCTAGCTGGGGAAGAGAGCAGGTGGCCTCAGAACCACCAATCACCTCTGCCGTCTTTCCTTCCCACCTTGGTCCCTCCCCCACCCCACATGCATTCTATTTCTGGAGACCCCCATCAAGCTGTCTCCCAGTCTTTGCACACTGTCCACCCTTTCTACAGCTCTGCTACGGTCCCCTTATATTTTCCCAACTCTTTTCAGGGTTCCTCCTCAAGCAAAGACGGCACCCATGGCCACTTTTAAGTCTTGTGACTCTGGAGAGCCCACGGTCGTCCCAGTAACAAAGAAGCCCCACCCACCTCACCTGAACGCCTTCTAATTGGCTGGTGCTTGCACAGCCTGGGGTCCAGCACACAACTGCGCAAGCGCACCACAGTCACACCAACAAGTCCTTTGCGGTCCAGTACCAGAACTTTCTGGTGGGCCGAGCTTGGTTTGGGTTTTCAAGTTTCTCCTCCTCTTCCTCTTTCATAAGTTTTCTATGTTTCCCTGGTCACTAATGCTCGCTAAAGAAACTTTTAGAAGAACTGCTAGTCCTCTACGGTGTATTTATGTCCGATAAACCCACAAAAGTTGAAAATTGTGGAAAGCTGAAAATGCTGCCTGGGAGCTGTGTCTTGCTGCTGCTGCTGCCGCCCCCCCACCCCCCCAGAGCCTGCTCTGTCTACTGCCGGGGTGCTTCTTGTTTTTCACACCAGCATGTCAGGAAGTCGAAAAATCGTAAGTCGAATTATTGGAAGTTGGGAATCAACTGTACATAAAAGTGAAAAGGAGCAATTTAAGAAAAAAAACAACATGCTGTCTCCCCCCCCCCCATGCTAGTATCTAGGTGGAAATAGGAGCTGTATTATTATTGTTAAAGCATTGGAATCCAGCTAACACTAGAAGTAGTAGTGTTGGGGGGAAAAAAGGACGTCTGCAACAAACTCCACAGGAAGGTTTATGGACCCCCACCTCAAGCCAGAGAGATCCAAGACCCCTAGGGCTACGAATCCCAGAATTCTGTCATCATCCAGAAGAGAGGATTACCGGAAACTGAGGGGTGGAGTTAAGCAGACATGTTGGCTATATAACGAGGGCTTTTGACCTTGGGGGGGTCTCTTGCTTCTCGCCAGGCTACAGCGTGCCATTGGGGTTTCCAGTTCTTCGGATCTGGTAGGACGTATTTGGAGATTTATCTCTCTCCCTCACTTTCTCTTTTGTCCCCGAGTTACTAATTATTTTATTTCCCTTCCTTTTGTAAATAAACCCTTTTATTAACCTTTTTGTGAGTGCCTGCAATTGTTCTCATTATAAGTCCTTTTTAAGCGCACCGGTGAGAACCCACAGTCAGGCACCCCATAGTATATCGGGGTTGCCCTGTAACAGTTGTAATAATAGGTCACTTTGGTTGATATTTTCTGTGGGCACTATACCAAATTCTCTACATTTAGCACCGAACCATCACTCCATCCATATTACAGGTGAGAAACTGGCCTTCCAAAGGATAAGTAGTTTGCTCTAGATCTTACAGTTAATAATTAAAGGGTCGGACCAGATTTGAAACTAAGTCTGATCCCAGAGCCTGTGTTCAGCCTCATTGTACACAGTGGTTTTTACATACAGAGCCTGTTCTCTGCCTTTGGAATGCCTTTGGTTCCCAAGACGTAACCTCTCCTGTCATTTTAGGGCCTCTGTGCAATATTCCTGGTCAGTGGATCTTTGGGAGATGGGCAACCCTAAGTGAGGATTGGGTTAACTCCTTTGGAAAAGGCCTGTGAGGCCTGAGTGAGAGTCAGCCATCCTAATCTGTCTCCAAAGATACCAAGGCTGGACCCCAAAGAGGCTGCCCCTGATGGTGAGTGGTTCCTCCTGGGAATGAGTGACCCCGTAGTCACAGCTGCAAGTGCTCAAAAATAAGAATGACTGTCTTCTGTAGGGCATGGGCTAGATGGCAGGCAATTTATAGACATTATTTCAGTCAGCTCTCACAGTGACTCTACAAGGTAGGTGAAATGACTTGCCCAAAGCCATTGTTGTTCAAATTCAAACCCAGGCCTGTTTGCTTTTCTGTAAAAATTTAGCAGTCACTAAGAGTGTTATGTGCCAGGTCCTCTTCTGGGATTTGTCCATATATAATTGTCTCATTGTGTCTACACAGTAATTCTTACAAGAACATAACCATTATCTCCCTTTTACACATGAACAAACTGAGGGTCAGAGAAATTCAATATCTTACTCAAGCTTAATAGCCTGTTGGAAGGAATCACAATAGCCACACCCTGAGTGATTGACTCAGTTCATGCCTTGTCTGCAGTCCTGCACCAGGGGCAAAATTTTGATCTGCACTGAGGTTTTGGCTCGGAGTTAGGTTCAGCCTGGGCAGGCACTTGTTTAAGGAGCAGGTAAGAACTGAAGTCTGAAATTTGTTCAGGACCTCTGGTTCTTCCTTTGATATCCACTCTGGGGTGAACAGAGCAAGGACCCCAAAGGAGGCAGCTGTGTCTCTTCAGCGAGGGGGTCACAAGTGGTATCTCTTGTGCTTTAGTCTCCCCATCCTGTGTGTCTCTGACCTGGTGAATCTTTGACTCTTGATTTTGTGTAAAATAAAAATGTCCTGTTCCAATGATTCAGTGGTGGAAAGGACTTTTAAGAAGAGTGACTAGTGTGTCCTTTTGTTTGATGCTTCTCTGTGCCCCAGTTTCTTCCTCTGTCTCTCAGGATTTCGTAAGGTCTTGGGTAGGAGAGGGAAAGTAATGGAAATGGTAGCATAAGGACTGGAATAAATAGTTTATGATTCTGAATACTTCAGCAGTTCTCAAAGTGTAGTCTGGGGGCCCCATCATTTCAGGAGTCTGCAAGGTCACAACTATTTTCATCATAATGCTAAGATATTATTTGTCTTTTTCACTCTTATTTTCTCGCAAGTATATGGTGGAATTTCCCCAAATATGAAGCTCCTGGACAAGCTTCATTCATTGCATTCAGATTGTTGTATTTATTGCAACAGTTTGAATAAAGAAGCAAATAAGAGAATTATGTCTTCTATGAAGACAGAAAAGTAGGTAGACTTGCAAATATGTAAAACAATCCTACTCTCACTGTTTTTGAATATGTAATACTTAATATTTTTCATATGTAATGGGTTCATTTTTGAAAATGAATTAAGTGTCTTTAAAAGTACTCAGTTTTAATGTCTTTATTAAAATTGATTTATAACCCTTATATGATCTGGTGGTCAGTTTTAGTTTCGAAGGTGGTAAATATTGACATATCATCCATCTAAGCAAAAGCTCTCTGGGATTCTCAGTTCTTTTCAAGAGTGTAAGAGTCCTAAAACCAAAAATTTTGAGAACTGCTTTAGATCATTAACATCACATCAACATTATATTAAAACTAACTGTGAGTGGTGCCAATGATTTCTAGATGAACCGTTGGTCTGCTTTATATCACTATAGCGTGCATTTTCTGTAGTTTCATGTTCATGGATTCATATATAAGTACCCTTTTCTGCCTGGCTTCTTTCACTCTGATGATGGTTTTGAAATTCCTCCATATTATTGTGTTGAGGTGATTTGAACTCTGGTTCTGCCACTTATGAGCGACTCTGAGGAAGTTACTTAACCTGTCTGTTCTTCAGAGAGGAAATAATAAATAAATTTCTATCTTGCATAGTTGTGAAGATAAAATGAATAGAAGTAAATAAAACAGTTCAGTTCCTGGTACTTACTGGGTACTTGATAAATAGAAGTTATTTTTGAATGTATGTTTGGGGTAGGAATTAAGGAGGGTAACTAGCACAGCATAGGGGTAGGGGAGAATCTTGTTTAGACTGATTTGATAGCTCAGGTTTAACTATTTGTTAAACCTTTTTTTTTTTTTTTTTGCATACCCAAAACTTCCGCACATGGCAACCTGACCAGGAAATTTTTCTTTTTGTGAGGGCTGGGGACATGGAAATTTGTAGCTTTGAAAGCCTTGCCAGTTTGGCGTTACCCTGCTGGAAAAAAACAAAATCCTACTAGGTTGCTTTGAAAATGGAAAAGATGTATTCCTTCTTCATCCTCGATTCCAAATCCAACTGGCTAGGCTAACTAAAACTTGGAATGGTAACCCCTTGTCTGGGAATGGGGTGGGTACTTCAGAAGATTCTTGGCCAGAGGAAGTGGAAGATTGAGGTTTTCTCTGTGATCCTGGGTTGGGACAGAAGTGGTCAAGCTGAGGAGTTTCTCAGAGAATCTGAACAGGATCCCCTGCTTCTCAGCCTTTCTAAGCGCCAAGGGCCATGGAGACCTGCTATAGTCATGTTGTTTGCAACTGGCACGAAGCTTCTTGTGTCCTCATGCTACTGGGAGGTAACTGCTTTTTCTTAAGCCTGAAGACACAGTCTGGGAGAGAAAAAAAACACACACACACAAAGAGGACATGAGAAGAAGAGAGGAGGGAGGGTGAGAGAGGGTTGAATTGATCGCCGTCTGTTCAGGTCTAGCTGGAAAACACAATGAAGTGAAAAGGCTTCTTGGTTGGTGTGCTTTTCTTCATGTTTTTCCCAGGGTTTGAAGTGGGGAGGGAGGGATGGGAAAAAAGAAAAGAAGAGGTGGAGGATTGGCAAGGCCTGAGCAGAAGCAGCACGAAGCCTTCAGGGTTGGGAATTGATAGTAAGTTGGTGATTCTGGGACCCTCTTGGATCACCTCATTACTGGCCAGACCTTTCCTTCCACTAGAGACTCGGACAGGATGATGCTACCAGTAGTGCATTTTGAAAGAAAAAAACCAAGTAGCTGACGCCTGTCCATCCCCGCCCTAGGGAAAAAGCCACCATATTAACTTTTCTTCCATTTGGAGGTGGATGTTGGTTTTATCTTTTTCCAGTATAGAGTATTTGCAAACTTTGATTCAATTCTTACTTTGTGCCAGGCATTATCCCAAGTGCTTTATACATGTTATCTTGATTAATCCTTACAACCACCTTGTGAGGTATGGGTTCTGTTATTACCCCCATTTTACAGATGAAGAAGCAGACACTTAGAAAGGTCCTTAAGTAAAGGACCAAAGGTCATGTAACTAGTAAGTGGCAGAACCTTGCCTTGTCTTTTAGTCGGTCTGAACGCTGAGCCTGCATTCTTAAGCATTGCTTTGTGTGTATCGTCTCTTTAATAGCTCACAGGTTACTCTTCCTCAGGCAGAAAGAGTGTTGGAGTTGGGAAGGAGAGAGGTGAAAGAAGGGAAAGTGTAAAAGCAACTACAATTTGCATGTATGGACCATACCAGCAAGTTGAAATAAATGCTTCAGTAGCCAAAACAGAGAATGCTTACTTCTGCAAGCCTGGAAGGAAAAATGTGTCTTTTTGAAAGGTTTAAAGCTTACTGCCTGGAAGCAAAGCCAGCTCTGCCATTTACTAGCACTATAGCAAGTGACTTACCATCTTTGAGATTCAAGTTCCTCAACGATAAAATGATGATACACGCATTCCTTCCACAAATGTCTACTGGGAGCTGTTTTGTGTCATGCGGTGTCATAGGCAACAGAGATGTGTTGGTGAATAAGACAGACAATGACCTTATATTCACAGAGTTTATTTTCCAGTGGGGGTAATAATTGCACCTGATTCATGAGGCTCATGTGTCTGGTACATTGTAGGTCTTCATGCCTATCATTTCTTACTTCGGTTCAAGCTCCATTTCTTTGAAGAAGTTCCTCCACCTGCCTGACCAGTTCAATTCTGTGAGCCATATTGTCCTCTATAACACTTAGCATCGTTGTAAGTTGTTTGATTCTTTGACCAACGTCTGCAAACTCCTTGGAGGCAAGCACAGTGCCTGATTTTTTGCTTTATTTTGTTTTTTAACTCACTAGTAAATACTGGTTGAATGAATAAATTATGCATGTAAAGGGTGTGTGACCCTGGAGCAGTCAGCACTAAATGAAATACTAACTTTTGTTATTAATATTTTTAAAGATTTATTTATTTATGCATACAAGAGCTGGGGTGTAGGCCAGAGGTGCGGGGAGGTGAGAGGATTCACCAGAGGCAGAGTGGGGAGCAGAACAGGCAGATCTACTGAAGTACACTGCTGAGGGGAGCAGCAGGGGAGACAGGAGAGGTCTGCTGTGCCATGTGGGAAGCTCCCTGGCAAGGCTGCCGATAGCTTCATAGTGCTAAGACTTAACCCCTTGCACCACCAGGGAGGCCTACTAACTTTTTGTTATTACTTGCCATTTAATGCTTCCTGACTTGGAAACTAAAGTAAGCCACATTTCCGCTTACCTGCCATTGACCTTTTTGCCTACTTAAGTGTTATTGTCCCTTTCTTCCTTCTTGGTATACACTGAATTTTGTTTGATTGTTCACTCTTTTCCCTAGACTAGCAAGTGGCAGAACTGGGATTTGGATCTTACCGGTAGGCTCCATAACTTTTGCTTTTAACCTTTGAAAAAGTCACATATTGATAAATACTTGCAAATCATATATCTGATAAGGAGTTAATATCCACAATATATAGAGAACCCCGACAACTCAACAACAACAACCACAACAGAAAACCACATAACCCTGTTAAAAACTGGGCAAAGGACTTGGATAGACATTTCTTCAAAGAAGATATATAAACAGCCAGTATGCACATGAAAGATGCTCAAAACCACTAATTACTAGGGAAATGTAAGCTAAAACCACAGTGAGATATCCCTTCACATCCACTAGGATGGCTGTGTTAAAACATAATAATCACTGGAAAAACACATATGCTGGCATGTTGTGCACTGTAGGTGAGCATGTAAGATGGTGTAGCTGCTACACAAAACATTATAGCAGTTTCTAGAAAAATTAAAAATAGACTTACCATTTGATCCAGCAATTCCACTTCTGGGTATATATCCAAAGGAATTGAAAACAGGGTCTTAGAGAGGTATTTGTATACCCATATTCATAGCATTATTATTTGCAGTACCCAAAAGGAGGCAGTAACCCAAGTGTCCACTGATAGTTGGATGGATAAATAAAATGTGGTATATACTTACAATGGAATGCTACTTAGCTTTAAAAAGGAAGGAAATTCTGACACATGCTGCAACATGAAAGAAACTTGAAGGCATTATGTTAAGTAAAATAAGCCAGTCACAGATATACAAATAGGGTATGATTCCACTTATGTGATGTATCTAGAGTAGTCAAAATCATGGAGACAGAAAATAGAAAGGTGGGGCCTCCCTGATGGCCCAGGGGTTAAAGTCTCAGCACTATTAATCTATTAGCAGCCACTGCAGCATGAGTTCAATCCCTGGACAGGGAGCTGACTGACATGGCGCAGCAGACCTCTTCTGTCTCGTTGTACCTCAGCAGTGTATTTCAGTAGATCTTCCTGTTTTGCTCCCCACTTTGTCTCTGGTGAATCCTCTCATCTTCTGCACCTCTGGCCTACACCTCAGTTCTTGTATGCATAAACAAATAAAAAAAATCTTTTTTTTTAAAAGAAATTTATTTTTGCATACAAGCTGGGGTACAGGCCAGAGGCGTGGGGCAGTGAGAGGGTTCACCAGAGACAGAGTGGGGAGCAGAACAGGCAGATCAACGGAAGTACACTGCTGAGGGGAGCAGCGGGCGAGGCAGGAGATTTCTGCCAAGCCATGTGGGAATCTCCCCAGCCGGGCATCGAACTCGCGTTGCTGCTTCTGACAGCTCTGCAGCGCAATGCTTAACCACTGCGCCACCAGGGAGGCCCAACAAATAAAAAAAAAAAAATCTTAAAGAAAAAGAAAAGAAAATAGAAAACTGGTTGCTAGGGTTTGGGAGAAAGAAAAATGGGAAGTTATTGATTATTAGGTAGAATTTCAGTTTTGTTTTGTTTTTTTTAAAGATTTATTTATTTATGCATACCAGCCGGGGTGTAGGCCAGAGGTGTGGGGTGGTAAGAGGGTTCACCAGAGACAGAGTGGGGAGCAGAACAGGCAGATTGGCAGAAATACACTGCTGAGGGGAGCAGCGGGCAGGTGAGGCAGGAGAGGTCTGCTGTACCATGTGGGAATCTCCCTGGCTGAGGTTCGAACTCGTGCTGCAATGGCTCCGGACAGCCCCGTAGTGCTGTGCTTAACCCATTGTGCCACCAGGGAGGCCCCACATTTTAAATGGTATATTTAAAAATGGTTGAGATGATCAAAGTTTATGTTATGTGTATCAAGCACAATTTTTAAAAGGTCAAATTTTTTCACAAAAAGTCATATCAATATGGGATCTGTGTGTGTGTGTGTGTGTGTGTGTGTGTGTGTGTGTGTGTACGTAAATTTCCATACATAGAATCACATATTACAAATAAAAGGACTTCCTTAACTTCATCATCCCAGGTCTTCAGGCCCCCCCAGTCATGTCAGTCCCTTTAGTCTTACTGGTGATTTGTGTAAGGTGGGAATGTGATGCAATTCTGGTCATGAGGGTAAATCTATTAGGTAGTTTCTGAGACATGTTCCTCTGATAAACAGAAATACACAGAAAGGTATTATCTTGTATACATGATAACTGCACCAGAGATCTTGGCACCGTGAAAGGTGCTAATGGAGACTGTGTTGACATGCTGAGGATGTCAGAATTGAAAAACGATTTGTCTAAAATGACAACACAGTGATGAGGTCATTGGATTCTAAGTCAAAGGCCCTCAGGCCCTCTTTCTTCCAGACTTGTTGTTACATAAGATTATGTTCTTTATTGATCAAGCTGTGTTGAGTTGGGTTTTCTGTAACTTTGTGACCAAAGGCATCCTAACATATGGGATGTCACAAAATCATTACTAGGATCCCTGCCACTGCTTTGATGGCAGAAAGTCTTCAGCAGTCCCAGTGGGCAGCCCTTGCTAATGACTGGACATGGGACGGAAGGGAGTGTCTCAGGGCCTGGCCATTTCTAACCAGTCGTCTTTCCATCTGAGCCTTTTTTGGCCCAGTTCTGCTTCTTCCCTCCTTCATCATTCACAGGCTTTAATGCCTCCACCCAACACTGCTTGCACACCTCACTCTTCCTTAATATTTGCTGAGGATCAGAATAACTCCTTTTGAGGGATTCGTGCAGCCTGGTCTGAAAATAAAAGACCTACTTTCTCTGCCTTGTCATTCTATATCTTTCTAAATATATTCCTAATATCTTGGGTCACAAAAGGTCAGTTAGATCATCATTTGACAATTGTTGAATGCCTGTTGACACTAGGACTGTACCTGAGGCCTTACAGTCTGTATCTCACTTAATCCTTAGGGAAGTCCTATGAGATGGATGTAAGTATGCTTATTTAACAGATGAGGAAGTCAGGTTTTGAAATGTTGGGTAGTATATTCCAAGGTCACATTAGCAGAAGAAAGTGATAGATCTCATTTTACTTAGATCTGGTTGTCAGCCCTTCAGAGAACCCTGCTTTCCTGCCTAAAACACTTCCTCTCGCTCGATTGTTCTCTAGTCCTTTCCCCATTTTATCACTATCCGAAATTACAGTGATGCTTGTCTGTCTTGTCTCTCTGAAAGGGACACTTCTAGAACAGTGATCCTGTCTGACTTACTGCTCTAGGTCTGAGTCCTCAGAACCTACCTAGAACAGTCCCTGCCCTGAGCAGTGCTCAACTTGTCCCTGAATGAATGTGTAAAGGAAACTGTGCTCTTCTTTTAGGCATGTTTATGGCCATTGCTTGAAATAATAGTACATCACATTTGAATGACACACTGCAGTTTGCATGGTGTTTCTACTGTCATCTCACTTGGTCCTCACAGAAATCTTTAGATAGGACTGATATTGCAAATATTCCTTCAGGATCTTCTCACATTTTGCTGGTCTTTATGCCCTGGGGTTCTATTCCCCTTTGTTCCATATCAACATCACTGTCTACCTCCTTATGTTAGTTCCTTAATGCTGGCCTTGCCTGATCTCTGAGCCAATTTAGGCACCCATGTTAGGACCCTCTTCGCACCTTGTAAGTTTCTTGTAGCCCTTATCACAATGGTAGTTAAATAGTTATGTCATTGTGTTATGACTGGCTTGTTTTATGACTAGCCTAGGCACTGTGAGGACAGAGTCTTGTCATGCCTGTATATGTCATATACCACTGTGTCATATACCCCACTGTAATGCTCATTGTCTCTAGCTCTGTATGTACAAAATGAATTATTTCCACTCAGTAGATGGAGAAATCAAAGCCCTATCGTTTAGACAGATGACTGGAAAACTTTTTTTTAATTAAATTTGTCAGTCATTTACATGTCTGTATAACTGTGGGTTACATTTTTACTCCCTGCACTGTGCACGTACTTACTGACCCTCCACCAAACCTCTGGTGCACATGTCCTGTCTCTTCTCTTCCCTATTCACTTTTCTTCCTCCCCCCAAAAAAACTTCTTTGTTTTTATTCACAGTAAGAAATTTGTTACTTATCATGACCCCAGGAAATATATCTACATGTAGTTCTTATCCTTATTGTGGACTAAGCACCGATATTTTCTATTCTGCTCAACTTGACTTCATTAATAATGTGTCGTTCTAATCCACTTCATTGACTTCATAACTGACTAATGTCTAAACAGCCTTGGCCTAAGCATCTCACTCAAGGTCACCTAACTGATGTAGTGGTGGATCAGGATAATAATCCTGTATTCTCCCACAACCTACACTCTGGAGCGTTTCTTGTCCTAAGACAAAACTGTCACAGAAGTCTTCTGTCCTTTTTGATCAGAGAACAGATTCACTCTTTGGTTTTTAGCCTCAGTGAAGGCAGTGCTAGTCTCACCATTTGCAGGCATTTCAATTTGGTTTGTCTAGAGACCTCAGCTCTCTTCAATGCAGCTGTCCAGAAGGTTCTTCCTGGACACTCCAAAGGGAAAGATTTAGCTCTAATGCATGGCATACCCACACTTGCTGGAAATCTCATTCGAATTACACCAAACATTAACATATGGACAAAGGCACATGGCATATTAAATGATTTACTGGGGTCAAAGATCAAGTCAATGGCAGGTCTGAAGTTAACTTGCCACACAGCCCGGGAGGCTGCTAGGCTAAGACATGAGGAAGCCTTGGCTAGGCACTGCCGTCAGCCAAGGCCTGGTCAGCCTTCAGCCAGTTAATCTACAACAGCACCTTCTTTTCTGACTGGAGGGAGGTTTGACTTGAACTCCTGGGAGACCTGCATTCTTGGAATCTAGATTTCTCTCCTTCAGAGTTTAAATTAGCTGGTGTTGGACGCGGAAGCCTAGAGAAAGCTGAAACTTGTTTATTTATTCTTTTATTCCTGGATTTATAATTTGACCTAAAATACTGTATGTCTGTACATGTGTTGATCTCAAAAAATATTTGAGCTTGCCTGCTTCTCAGGCCATGTTGGCAGGCAGCTGTTAAAGCCATCAGTGATGTTTGCTTCTAGTTACAAAAGAAAACATTCTCTATTTGGGGCTCTGTTGTTGTTTTTTTCTTTCTTGATTTAAAAGGGGAAATATGTCTCCCAGTAGAGATGTGGGGCTGCTCTCAGCCCCTTTCAGGGCTAAGAGTGACTAAAAAAACCTTTTCAATGCACCTGGTTCGTCATTTTTCTAATACTTACAGTCTTTTCTCTACCTGTAGAAGTATCTCTAGGGGATTTGGTTTGAAATTATTTGAGCAACGGGGCAGGTTTCTCCCCCTTCCCTAGGGATGCCAGTTTATGGTTCAACATCTTCAAACTCTGGTGTGTATTTAGCTAAGAAAGAGTCAGGTTGTGTCCCATTATCAGGTGCACTGACGAAATAACTGCTGACGGGCCCACGAAACACGAGTAATTCTAACCTCTGCCCAGAACCTTTGAAGGAATGCACAAACCCTGACCTTGCTTTGGTGCTTTGGAGAGACCATCTGGGGGAAAACTTCATTTCCCAATATATATTTGAAATTGAGAGTTCCTCTGGCTGGGAAGTAGGAAAAGCCATATGGCAAATGTGGGGTTGCATATGCAAATATTTGTTTCAGAGAAAACATTTTCAACATGATAAGTACACTCTTCAAGGACTGACATGTGCCCTGGGATCTGCACTGACGGAGTTGAGGTGAAGAGGAGTGAAGAACAGAGAAGTCAGACAGTGACTGGGAAACAGGACACGGGCAGTTTGACTTGCTGGAGGTTGGAGGTGCCTTTGCAAGTGTCAGGGCAAAGTTCAGCAACCAGTGGGAAGCAGGAGAGGCAGAAGGTTTCTCCCCTCCAGGGGAAAATGTGGCTGCCTAAATGAAAGAGGCCTGGAGTAAAACAGGACTTAACAAATAGTCCTTCAGGAATACAGGGATGGTTAGAATCACTCGATTGACAGCTTTGACTCAGAATTTAAGACGAGATCTGAGCAGCTACATGAAAGGTCTCAAAAACCCCAGGATTTCTGACTGAAGGTCATAGTCAAGTTGAAACTGCCAGCCACCAAGCTAATGTGCTCATCACCTGAACCACGTGATGCTAAGAAACAAGACTTTTCTATGGTAGCTTTTAAAAAATTCCAAACTTAATTGTTCACTCCTGGTATGTGGGAAAGCAGTTGGCTTTTGTATACTGACCTCCTAACACAGACTCTCTGCATTTCTTTAGGTCTTTGATTTCTTTCATCAGTGTTGTATAGTTTTCTACATATAGATCCTATACCTGTTTTCTTAGATTTATACCTAAGTACTGTTGGTGCTATTGTAAATGGCTTTTTAAAAAAAAAATTTCAAATCCTGTTCTTCATTGCTGGTCTTTAGGAATGCGTAAAAAACAAGACTTTTATCTTTTCAACTGCCATTTTGAGCTTCTACCCAAAGACACTCTTCGTGAAAAAAAGTTGGGGCAGGATGGGTCAGTAATCACAGCTGCCCTCTTCCCCATCTTTCCCTTCTTCCTCACTCTGTAAATATTTGTTTATTTCATTTGACTGAGTTGATGTCATGCTAAAGAACAGCTGGGGAGGACGGGGTACTGCTGAGACATTAGGGAAAATGCCTGAGTCTCAAGGTTAAGATCTTTGGAGGAGAGCTGTTTGAACTCTTAGTGTTTGAGATAGGATGGCGAGTGTGGGAAAATCAGTGGTAACAGCATCATGAGGCAGGGAGAGAGCGCATCACCAAATGATGTGGGTGAAGAAGAAGGCAGGTTTTGCCTGGGGTCGCATGTAACAATCTACCAAAATAGCATGTGAATTGACATTTGAGATGAAACCCCTATTTGTTTGACATAGAATAGTTAGAGTATACTAAGTCATTGCTATATTAATATTTATGTTGATGTTTGCTTCAGAAAACAGTGATCACAAGCATGAATCGTCTCTGTGCAACTGGGGTTTGTTGCTGACATGAGGCTCTTTTGGATGTGAGAAAAGTGGGACTTTCAGTAGAAACTGGGTTGAGAAAAAGTGAGAAGATTCTATATCCCATGCTTTTATCCCCTGGTGTCTAGCAAGGGGCAGGGGAAGTAGTTCTCAGTAGGTGTATATTGAGCAAATCTGGAAGCAACTCAGCAAAACTGACTTTGGGGCCCAGTTTCCAAGAAGGGGAGGGGCAAGGCAGAGATGAATTTAAGCAATTGTTATCAACAGATTCTAGAGTAACAGCGAAATCAAGATTCAGGTGCTTCCAGGGATTCTTCCTGGGACAGGCTGACCAGTGCCCTGGGCAGAAAGGCTGTTGCTTACTCATTGATCAAGGTAGCTGAAAGGCATGGCTCTGTCTTGGGTTGCAGGTAAACTGTCTGTGGATTCATCCCTTCCCTAAATCTCACGAATGTTTACTGAGCTGTCAGAGTGACATGTGTACCTGCAGGTATGCTAGTGTGTGTGCTGGAGGGCCATGGAGCAACAGGATGGCCCTTTGAATCTCTTCTAATCAGGGAAACCTGATTCCCTTGAACTGTGGTTGAAGAGTTGTGCCTTTGCTGGAGGGATCCTAGTTTTATTGGGGGTTAAGAACACCTGTGGAGGGCCTCCCTGGTGGCGCAACGGGTTAAGTCTCAGCCTATGAAGCTATCCACAACCACTGCAGCATGAGTTAGATCCCCGGCCAGGGAGCTTCCTACATGGCACGGCAGACCTCTCCTGTCTCACCTGCTCCTCCTTTCAGCAGTGTACTTCAATCTACCTGTTCGGCTTCCCACTTTCTCTGGTGAGTCCTCTCACCGCCCTACGCCTCTGGCCTACACCCCAGCTTGTGTGCATAAATAAATAAATCTTTATTTTTTATTTTTTTAAAGATTTTTTTATTTATACATACAAGCTGGGGTACAGGCCAGAGGCATGGGGCAGCAAGAGGGTTCACCAGAGACAGAGTGGGGAGCAGAACAGGTAGATCAGAAATACACTGCTGAGGGGAGCAGTGGCCGAGGCAGGAGAGGTCTGTTGCACCATGTGGGATTCTTCCCTGCTGGGCGGCGAACTCAAACGCGCATGGGCGCGCTGCTGACAGCTCCACAGCGCAGCGCTCAACCGCTGCACCACCATAAATAAATAAATCTTTAAAAAAAAAATAGGGGGGCCTTCCTGGTGGCGCAGCGGGTTGAGCACAGCTCTGTGTTGCTATTGGCAGTGGCAAGTTCGAGGCCCAGCCGGGGAGATTCCCACATGGTGCGGCAGACCTCTCCTGCCTCGCCCGCTGCTCCCCTCAGCAGTGTTTCTGTCGATCTGCCTGTTCTGCTCCCCACTCTGTCTCTGGTGAACTCTCTCACAGCCCCACGCCTGTGGCCTGTGCCCCAGCTTCTATGCATAAATAAATATTAAAAAAAAAAAAAAAGAACAATTGTGGAGGTGAAACTGTGAGTCCCTGAGCCTTGAGGTAACAAGTGCAATGGGAGAACTATTTCTAAAGGTTGCTCTGCATCATGGCTAATTAAGGCATAAGGGAAACAACATCTTTCCACCACAGGCCTAGTTTTCATTCTGTACCCCAAGGAAATATTTTTCCCATGGTTCTCACCTGGAAAATTTCCCAGAGAATTGGCATATCATGTACATTTCTTTCATTCCTCCATAAACAGGAAAGAGATTTCTATTTTTTCTTAACTTTTTACATTTTTATAGATTTCCTTCTAATTTATTTTTCTTTGATAACAGGGAGGAAGTATATGGTTATTAAATATACATTATACATAGTAAATAACTAGTTTTGTAAGTTGCTCTTTTACTTAATATTTAATGAACATTTTCTCATATGCCTCAAGATTTTCATTTTGAATAGTTGTATGGTATTTTATTTTTTATTTATTTAAAATGCCATATTGCTCTCATGAAACTTTTTTTTTAATAATATATATTTTTATTGTTATTTATGTCTTTTACATTTTGTATTCCCCTTGGGTAGCCCACCACCATTTCACCCGTGATCCATCTCCATGGTCCCTGTGTTCTTTTCTATTCCATTTTGTGCCCTTATCCTCCCCTCCCCCCCCCCCCCCCACTCGCTGAGTGTCTCTCTCCTATTTGGTTTCCCTATAGTCCTGTTATAAGTGAAACCAAGGAAAGAGGTTTCTGAAGGTAGTTACTGTATCCAGGAATACCAGCATTTTCTTCTTAGGGTAGGACCTATGATTCATCAATTATATTACTTTAGAGAGGGGCAAATGTCCATTAGCAGTTAACTATGGATGGAAGTTTTATGGATGGAACTCTGTGGTTCCAGAGCATGAGAGCATGAGATGTGAAATCAGTAGATCTGAATTTGGTTAACTTTGTAGGCTTGGACAAATTCACTTGACCTCTTTGAGTCTCTGAGAAATAAGGATGATGATAACAGTAATATCCATTTTGTTGACCTTAAGGGCTATTGCTGCAAACAAGGAAGTGCTATACTTTAGTTATGATTATCCTTGGGGCAAAAGTGGTATCAGCATTCCCTGAAAAATACCCCATAGATTCCATTTAGAAGGACTTACGTGGACCTTCTTATTTCAGGTAGGTCATGAAGCTCTGAGGGAATTAAAAGGACCAGTCAATAAATATTTACTATCTATTAGGTGTAAAGCATTCTTGGTCCAGAGGGGAAAAGTGGGATGGGGGAAAAGGTAATAAGCATTGTTTCCATCCTTTGATGAGCAACCTGGAGAAGACAAATACGTAGTATATAGTATGACCAGTACCAGGTAGATAGACAAATGTTGATGAATAGTCCAGTCAGGTAGTACTAAGGATTTTCATGGGAGGAATTTCAAGGGGGCTAAAACATGCGTTTGCTTTAATGCATGGGTGGGATGCAAATGAGAGAAGACTTTTCCAGAAAAAGAACAAATGGGAACAAAGACTCATAGGGGAAGGATAAACAATATATTCACCTATCAGATGCTCACTGCATGCTCCGCAGTGTGCTTCTTTTACATGCTAGTTGTCTAGTGTAACATGTACATAATAATTAGGCCTTGTCATCCCCTTCTGCTGATGAGGAAATTGAGGTTCAGCAAGATTATCAAGCGTTTTGTCTAAGGTTACCTAATAAAGAAGTGGTAGAGCTAGTCAGATTATCTCACTCCAAGTCCAGCAATCTTTCTACAATATATGCTGCTTCTTTGGGATCAGTTTTGATGGAATGGAAGTTTTCATTCTGGGGCAGTAAGGATGGAGAGAGGTCAGGAGAGTACAGAATACTGAATGCTAGCTTATTAGAGACCATGGGACTTTGAGTAAGGGAGCAACATAACCAAAGTTTGTTGGTGGTTTCCAAGTTCAAGGCTCTGTGGGGGCATAGGCTGTACCACCTAATAACTATGCAGTTCAAAAGGGAGAAAGCAACCACCTTGTCATTTATTCATGACTGACTCTGCCTCTTGAGATTATTTTATCGATTGTGTTACTCCTGGGCATGTACTCAAATAAATCTGCACTTTCCACCCCAGAGATAGCAGTAATGGGCAAAGTGAAAGAAGTTTGACTGACCCTGGATCCAGTAGTGAACTGGAGGGGTGAAAGTTGTTGTCGCACCCAGATCACTGCTGAACCAAGCCTTCAGTAAGAGGTTTCTGTGTTATTTTCCTAACTTGAAGGTTTCCATGTAGGTCTGTGGTGAAAGACGACTTGCTGGAGGCTAACAGACAATGCCCACTCTTTATAATGTATGTGGAAATTTCTCAACTGATTAAGTAGTGGTTTACTTGGAGTGTCAAGTGTTGCCGTAGCAGTAGCAATTCTTTCTATTCACCAATCCCTTTTTTAACTGAATTTTAAAATGTTCTTCAAAGTTTGAAAGCTTGAAAAAAAAAACTAACAAGTTAGGGGTTTATAAGAAAATTTAGAGCAAAATTGAGAATGTGAAAATAGAGCCAAAAAATAGGAAATGCCTGTTTTTTTTAAAATACCTGTTTTCAATAATAAGAAATTGGTTGTGTAAATTATATCTTATACAGTAGAATGCTATGCGGCCACTAAAGTGATTCTTGTTGAGGGATATTTAATGACCAAAAAAGGTCAAAGTTATATTAAGCTAAAGCTGAGGTCAGTTTTTAATTTTTAAAAGTATATGATCATCTCATACTCATTAGAATGGCTGTTAATTTTTAAAAAAGCATATGATGGTGTAGATATGGAGAAATTGGTGCATTGCTGATAGGAATGTAAAATGATCCAGCCATTGTGGAAAATAGTATGATTTCTCAGAAAAATTAAACCTAGAATTACCAATTGATCCTGCAGTTCCACTTCTGGGTACACATACAAAATAACTGAAAGGAAGGACTCAAACAGCTATTTGAACACCAGTGTTCATAGCAGCATTCTTCACAAAAGACAAAAGGAGGAAACAATCCAGATAGCCACTGTAGCATGAATAACAAAATATGTTGCATACACACAATGGAATATGATTTTGCCTTTGAAAGAGACGAAGTTCTGCCATGTGCTGCAATCTAGATGAACCTTGAAGACATTGTGCTGAGTGGAATAAACCAGGATAGGACAAATAGTGTGTGATTCCACAGTTTGGGAAGATGATAAGTTCTGAGGTGGTGGTGATTGGTGCAAGATTAGGTGAATGTGCTTAATTCTGTTGGGCTGTACCCTTTAAAATAGTAAGTCTTGTTATCTGTATTTTACCATAAAATTATTTTTAGAAAATTCTGTGTACAAAAGGCGAAATAGAAGGCTAAGTAGCAGATTATATAGATGATTTTTTTAGTTATATTCTCTTTGATTTTTAAAATTAATCAGAAAAATTTTTAGTTACACAAGAATTATATAAATACTTCTTAACAAAAAATTAAATATCACAGATAAGAATAAAATCACCTTAGATTACCTCCCACAGTCTCATATACATGTATACCTGAACCCACAAAATGATGAGTTGTTTTATAAATAGCATTTTTATGTCATTTTTAACTTTTTTCACAAGTGTTTCTCAGATTTGATGTCACTCTTTTCCAGTTTTACTTTTTAATTATTATATATTATTTCACAGATGGATACATTATAATTTATTTAACCAGTTATCTGTTGATGAACATTTAGATTGTTGAATTGAAATTTTTTGCTATTACAAACAATGCTGTATGAACACAATCTAGGGTTTTGAAATTGATACCAATAAAGTGTGTTACATCTATAAAGAGGAAGTGTATTTTAAAATATAAAATTATTTATTTTTAAAATTTGAGCAGGAACAAAGGCAGTGACTTTAATGTCCCCATTTTTTCTACAGGCTGAGGGTGCCCCAGGACACCTACCACTTTTGAAGTGTTAGGAATAAAGTAATAACCCTTGACCTCCATTATTTTTTTTCCCCATGGAATTTAGAATCGTATAAATCCAGCAACTCCCTAACTTTCAGGATCCACATGAAAACTGAAAAGACCAACAACAGCTCCAAATGAGAGACTGACTCCCATTCCTTCTAAAACCTCAAGTCAAAGGAACTGAGATTCGGGGGGAGAGAGTGTTCAGTCTATAAAGGTGCTAAGATAGACCTCTCAACCCTCACAGCACACCATATTCTTAGGTAGAAATGATGTCATTTGATTTCTTGAAATAAGGCAACCATATTAGCTCCTGTCACCACCTGATCTTCAGCTCCGAACCTTACACTTGGGATGCTGGAGACATTGGAATGAATGAGAAAATCAGCAAATTCCCAGCACCTTCTGCTCTGTGCCATGTCATCTTTACCCACAGGTGCAACTGAGTGTAAAAATAAGTAAAGTTCTTGTATTCGACAAAATGGGTTACAACACAAAGGCTCTCCAGTTTAAGAAAAAAAAAAGAAAAACTCCCCTCCCTCCAACCTCCCTTCAAGCCTCTAATCTCATCTGTGAAAAAGAACTGTACTTTACTGTCCACAAAACAGTCTATTTTCAAAGTGAGAGGAGAATTGCTCTGCGAGGAGAGCCATCAGTAACTGGGATCGTGAATTCCTGCTTGTTTATAGAAAGCAGTGGCTAAGGGTAGACACTTTGAAACCACCTGTGAAAGAATTAAAGACCCAGGGGGGCAAAACCCCCATCACAAACAGAATCTCACTGATCAAGTGTGAAAGAAAAGGAAGAAAGAAAAAGCCAAGTAGATCTTTGCAGGCAACCACTAGATGGACATAGAATTCAAAAACATTCTTTAGTGAGATCAAGGATGGCAGGCTTTGAAGCCTGGAGGGCTGGTGAGTCTCAGAAACGGCCTGGCCGTGGCAATCCCCACACTGAAGCGTCCACAGTCTTGCACTTGCTGGAGTAAAGCATTTAAATTGGAACAATGTCAAATTTCACAGCTATCTTATGTCCAGTGACCTTACGGGACCTCAGGGAAAAGACAGATAAAAAATGATTGTTCTCAATAAGTTCCTGAAAGCGAAGAAGTCACATAGGCAACCTCAAGAAACAACTTTTCAAAATGCAGACACCCACAAACTCTTGCATGCAGGGTAGCAAGCAAACGGTGTTTATTCATTTATTTATTCTTTTTACTTAGACTGACGATATGTCGCAGTCCTCACAGAACACACATAAAGTTCTGTAAGCGCAGTACATTAATTAATGAGGGTGATGTTATTGTGAGAAAAGAGGAGGTAACAACTATTCTGCATCATTTAAACATTTTGAAACAGGTTTTCTTGTTAGAATGAAAAGACATACTAGCATTTGACCAACAAAAATCTGTACATTATGTGAAAAAAATAATTGAGGACAAAGACAAGATCTTGGACTTTTGCTGTGTTTTTTAGGCAAGGTTTTTAATGATACTTTACACCCCCTAACTCTAAGTGAATCATCTTAATGTTCTTTTTTTCCCCTTTAAAACAAACATTATGGATGTGACAAACATTTCCTTTCACCATTAACCCCTGTCCCCTTTCCCACCTCCTTTTCCAGAGGAGCCACTATCATAGAGTTGAGATGTATAATTCTATTTTTGTTTTGTATTTTTACATAATAAATATATATGGTCCCTAAAGAATAATGATTGTTTTTGTGTTAAAAATTTTCATAAATGTATCATACTGTATGTATTGCTCTGAATATATTTATTTTGGTTATTTCACTCAACTTTATGTTTTTACCATCTGTTTTCTTTATTTTTGCACTGATATTTTAAAGAAATAAAGTAGGAAGGAGTAGAAAGAAAAAGGTTATTGACACCAGAATAGTTACATGTATGTTTCTGCCTGTCTCTAATTGGGAGACTAAAGTCGGGAGGACTTCTTGGAAGAAGGGAGTCCTAAATTGAGTTACTGAAAGATGAAAATACGCTAAGTGGCAAAGAATGTCATAGGGCATTTCAGATAAAAATTTTTTTTCAGTTTCCTAAAATAGGAATTAGGAGGTTTACTTTGTGATCTTTCCTTCACTATTTAAAATGTAACATCTGTGAGTTTTCTTTTAACATTTTATCTTGATGAAGGCTTTTGGCTATAAAAGATACATTTAGAAAGGGGTGCTACACTTCTGAAAGTCAAGCTTTGCTAAAACAAAACAACTCTAGAAATCCTATACTTAAGTCCAACAGGTGGACACACCAACCAATTACAAATGAAAGTATCTTTGATCAGTGGAGTCTTTAGTGTGCACTGTATAAAATATATTCAATGCGTATTTGGAGAGTGAGATAAAGATATGGAAGTCACAAGTGAGTGCTGTTTATGTTAGTACTTTTAATTTCACTTAGTCAACACCCTTGTGTACAAAACTAGAGAGCAAGACTTTGATTTGTTCAGGTTTCTGTAAGGAGGGGCTACAGAATCCTTGAAACATGATTTGAAAAAGATGGATAAGATATTCCACCCAAAATTCAACATCACCTTTAATCTTGCGCTCTCCTCCTCTAATCCCTAGGTAATGTTTTGTGCTTCTTTTGCAGGAAAGCAATTTTGTTAATCACTTTAGCACCAATTCTTGCATCCCTGGCAATACTCAGAACTGCTTCCATCCAAGTCTTTGATGTGGGAAAGAAACACACACTCTTTCGCATGTAATCTGAAAACAATTCACCTCTTGCCAATGAATGCACAGCACTCCACTTTAATAGAGAGCAAGTTCTGTGGAGGTTTCTAATCCTTTCTGCCAAAGAAGAGAAGAGAGAGAATCACTCAGGTAGCCCAACCTCATTCAGGAGTTAAAATCACTTGGAATGTTTTGTGGTGTGTTTGGGGCTTTTTAAAATATCACTTGCTGAAGATTACTGCACTCAGGGGAAATCAAAACAACTCAAGATCAAAAAAAATAAATAAATAAAAAATAAAAAATAAAAAGATTCCCCATCCCCAACTCAAACAGGATATTCTTCTCAACGCAGATAACTCTTGATCTAAGTGTATTATAAGAAACCTGCTTTAATCCCTCAAAGCAATGGTGTTATAGATAAGTAGCAGTAACTGAGGTGGCTTAAATTCCAGAAATGTACAAAAGATTTGGTTGGAAACAAAACTAAAAAAGAAAGAAAGCTCAATCTGCATTGCTGTGACTTGAAGAGGTAAATTTAGGGCCGTAAAAATGCAAAGAATGACTCCTAAAAGAGAAATAGCCATAAAAATCCAGAATTGTCTTAATGGTCTTATAGGTAACTTATGGTGTGTTTCAGTGTTTTAGTAGTGTGTGTAAGCATTTTCAGAAAGTGAATTTTTTTTTTTTACTGATTTTGGGTCTGGTGGAGTTGTTTTGAAAATTTTATTATCTTACTATGATGTTATAAATATTCTGAAACTTTATCTCATAAATGCTTTTTTTTCTTCTTATAATTTTTAGTTGAATTTAGTCCTTTTTAGTCCTTGTTTAGTCCTTTTTCTAAATGTATCCTTGCTTTAATGCAATGGGATGGACTTTATTCTTTTCTTTCTGTCAGTAATTATCATACTTTCACAATCTGGGTATCATTTTGATCTACTTTCTGACATCTCAGTTAACATATTGCAAATTACCCCCACCCCCTTCTTCACTATAGCTCTACTGCAAGGTAATGGCAGTTTCTTTCAGTATGGCCTTTTACATTTATCTAAAATATGTTTGAAAAATGCCCTTTCACTTTTTAAAGAGAAATAAAACATTTAATAGGTAATATGTACAAATAGTTTATAGTTAAAAATTCCAAGGGCATAAAATAGTATATAGTGAAAAGAAACGCTGTCGCCCATCCACCCAGGATCCACCCCACTGGGGTTTTGTGTGTCTTTCCAGAGCTATTTGGCATATAACAGTCAAGGCACAAATACAGTTGCCCTTCCACAAGTAGCAATAATACATTACACACAGTGTTTTGCATTTTGCTTTTTTCACTTAATATATATTAAGGATCCTTCTATAACAATGCATATGATCTTTGTTCTTTTTCACAGCTGCTTATTAGTCTGTGCTACAGATGTTTCATGATTTATTTAAACAGTATAGAATACATTTGTCCCAAACATTTCTGTTCTGTGTTAGTCGCTTGCTTTTTTTTAAGCTTGATCCTGTGAGTCTATTGTGGATACCGTTGAATAGTGATTTTAATTGTAACATGAAAGGCTCTTCAACAAATCTAAAACAAATTATTTTCTAAACATTTTAAAGCATTAAAAATTATCCAAAGGGATATGAGATTACAGTAAAACAAAAACCAAAAAACCCAAAAACATGACAGCACAAACCTTGTATTATGGAGTTGTATGATGCCAAGACTTTCAATGTATTCCTCTTAGTCTCATCATGGATTCTCCTAGACTGTTCATGACATTATGGCTAAACATTTAAAATTCTGTTGTCCTGTGTGAATTAAGATAGGATACTGAATTCAGAATTCCTAATAGCTGATATTAACTTTAATACTTTCAATCTATGAAATACTATTTAAAATTTTTGAAAAAGATTTATTTTATTTATGCATATAAGAACTAGAGTGTAGGCCAGAGGTATGGGGGGGGGTGAGAGTATTCACCAGAGACAGAGCGGGGAGCAGAACAGGCAGATGTACTGAAATACACTGCTGAGGGGAGCAGCGGGCAAGACTGGAGAGGTCTGTTGTGCCATGTGGGTTAGCTCCCTGGCTGGGGATCGAACTCGTGGTGCAGTGACTGCCAGTAGCATGGTAGTGCTGAGACTTAAACCCTGTGCCACCAGGGAGGCCCTTATTAATTTTTTTAAATGTATTGTTTTTCTTGAGGTATTATAGTCTTTTTATTGAGGTAAATATACAACACTATATAGGTTCACACATCTTCAGTGCATGTTACTACATCATGTCCCCCACCTAAGCCACCAATAATGCTCTACTACAGTCCTTAAAATGTTATTAAATATTGTTTTACACACCAGTTTGATATGACTAAGGACTCAAATCAGGGGAGTTGGAGCTTCTAGATGACCTCAGTTCTTTGGAAGAACTATTTTAAACTATGGGGCTTGGCCATTGTGAATTTTTTCCCATTGTTTAGTGGCCCAAGAAGAGATGGAGATCTTGAGAAATTTTGTGTTATGTCTCCTGGATTGTACTATACATCAGCTGAGGATGGTCACGCCATGCGTGAGCACCTGTGCGAGCAGTCCGCTGTATTTCTTGGTGTCTTCATAGCACTTGGAGCCCACCCCCTTACCAAGTAAGGGTATGAATGCTTAGGTCTGTCTAGCCAGAGCTGATTATCTGTGTGATTATTTAGTTCTCCAGTGAGACTGACTTCAGTGTCAACTTTTTAATCCATTTAGCTCCTAATTTATGAGCTATCAGTGATGTGAAGTTTAGCTTCTTAATGCTCGCTCTTACTGGGAAACTCTTTTAGTGGAAAGCCTATCTTCTGTGTGAAGCAGAGCTGGTATTGATGTGAAGTGATAGAGTTGGTGGTCCAGTGGCCATTGTCCTGTTAGGAGCAGGTAGTCTTGCTAAACTCCTTGTGTTTGGAAACTTCTCCTTTGCTTGTGTTGCTAAAGGAAGAAGATTCAAGCGGTACTCCTTGTTTCCAGGTCAACCTACTGATTCGGAACCTGAGAAGAGCCCCTGGGGCGAGCTTGGACTTCTTCCTGCTTTTCTGTTCATGAGACTAATGATAGCATTACTGAACTGAGCAATCTGGAAATGTTTTCTTTTCCTCACAAAATTTCATTTTATATTTTATCTTTCCCATCCCTTGACTTGCTCTTCTACTCATTATAGATCTATGATCCCTCAAATTCTGCATCCATATGTGTACATATACATACACACATACGTAATTTATATAAAAGTTGTGCTTGGAGATGTCTGATTTCTCCGTTATAAAATTAGGACAGTTTCTTGGAAAGATATCTGACTCTTTAAAAAGTGAATTTTTCTAGTACAGCTGTCAATTTTAATGACTAGAAATCTTTTTTTTTTAATGACTAGAAATCTTAAGTAGAGGTTTACTTTTTTTTTTTTTAAGATTTATTTATTCATACAAGCTGGGCTGTAGGGCAGAGGTGTGGGGTGGTGAGAGGATTCACCAGAGACAGAGTGGAGAGCAGAACAGGCAGATCAACTGAAGTACACTGTTTCAGTGTAGCACTGCTTCAGAGCAGCAGGCAAGGCAGGAGAGGTCTGCTATGCCATGTGGGAATCTCCTGGCTGGGTATTGAACTCGTGCTGCCATGGCTCTGCATAGTTTCATAGTGCTGTGCTTAACCCGTTGCGCCACCAGGGAGGCCCTAGGTTTACTTTTTGTTGGAGGTGACTTACAGGACATTTTTACTTTTTTTTCTTTTGCATTTGTAGTGATAGGATAAGGTTTTATAATATCATGAATTTCTATAACTCAAGAAACACGTTGCCTTGATGTGCATTACAATTTTGGAAAGACTTTCTTGTAATAATCACAAATGGCTAACATAAACTAAAAAAAACTTTTTAAAACACGTTTAGATTTACAGAAAAATTGTAAAGGCAGGGCCTCCCTGGTGGCGCAAAAGGTTGGGTTGCAGCATTATAAAGCTATCCAGAGTCACTGCAACATGAGTTCAATACCTGGCCAGGAGCTTCCCACATTGCGCAGCAGACCTCTCCTGCCTCACCCGCTGCTCCCCCTCAGCAGTGTATTTCAGTACATCTGCCTGTTCTGCTCCCCACTCTGTCTCAGGTGGGTCCTCTTACCACCCCACACCTCTGGCCTACACCCCAGCTTTTATGTGATAAGTAAATCTTGGAAAAAAAGAGAAAAATTGTAAAGGCAGTAATAGAGAGTTCCCACTTACTCCCATTAGCAACACCTTACATTAGCTCCACAGTCTTGGTTCCTTATAATGTTCTTTTTCTGTTCTGTTCGAGGATACCATGTTATGTTTAGTCACTATGTCTCCTTTGGCTCCACTTGTCTGTGACAGTTTCTTAGACTTTACTTGTTTTTGATGATTTTGCCATTTTTGAGGAATACTGGTCAGGTTGTTTGTAGAATTGCTCTTAATGGGATATATATGTTTTTTTTCTCATTATTAGACTGGGATGGGTTTGGGAGAAGAAGATCACAGAAGTAAAGTACCGTTTTCATCATACTATAACCAGAATACCTGTCATCATTATGATTTACCACTATTGATATTGACCTTGATCACCTGGCTGACATAGTGTTTCACTGTCAAGTTCCTTTCCCCCCCTCTTTCCCTATCGTACTGTCTGGAGGGTGACAGTGTGTAGCCCTCTCAGAACTGTGTGTGTGTGGGGGGAGGGTGGTAGTGTTATGCTCTGCCTACCCCCTTGAAGGTGAAATACAAAAATTATTTGAAATTCTTTTACATGAGATATTTGTTAAAAACTAGCTTTATTAAATTATTTCTAACATTTAGGTATAAAAAATTCTTAGGCATTGGGGTCTCCCTGGTGATGTAGGGGTTAAAGTCTCACTGCTCACAAGCTTTTGCCAGACACTGCAGCATGAATTCAATCCCTAGCCGGGGAGCTTCCTACATGGCTCAGCAGACCTCTCCTGTCTCTCCTGCTGCTCCTCTCAGCAGTGTATTTCAGTACATCTGCCTGTCTGCTCCCCACTTTGTCTCCAGTGAATCCTCTCACCCCCCCCCCTTGCAATGTGGCCTACATCTCAATTCTTGTATGAAAAAATAAATAAAAATCTTAAAAAAAAACTTTTTAGGCATTTTTCTTTAGAAATACTGATTATCTTGGCAATATATACTCACTGTGGAAAACTTGGAATATACAGAAAAGTGTAAAGCAACAGAAAAAGAACTACCAATGATTCCACCTCTCATAAGCATCCATTTCTAGCATTTGTTCATACTGCCTTGTAGTCTTTTCTCCATAAAGTAACTATTTTAAATAGTACCTTAAATTGTCTTATATGAAATAAAAATACTTTATCATTGAATATAACAGACAGTGGATTCATAGAAAACTTTTTTTTTCCTAATAGGATTTCAGAATATAAAATACCAACCTGATAGTTTTTGAAAATGACACTTTGACCTTATCCTTTCATTTATGAGGTGCTCACATGTTTATAAGTAGGGCATTCAATGTTAGGCCTCTTCTTTTCTTTTCTTAAAACTCAAATTTGTTTTTTATTTTACTACTACATAATGCTTGTTTTAAAATGGAATAATGGGGGCCTCCATGTTGGCACAAGGGGTTAAGTCTCAGCACTATCAAGCTGTAGCCAGCCACTGCAGCAGGAGTTAGATCCCTGGCCAGGGAGCTTCCCACATGGTGCAGCAGACCTCTCCTGCCTTGCCCGCTGCTCCCCTCAGCAGTGTATTTCAGTCGATCTGCCTGTTCTGCTCCCCACGCTGTCTCTGGTGAATACTCTCTCCCCAGCCCACTCCCACACCACTGGCCTACAACCCAGCTCTTGTATGGATAAATAAATCTTTTTTAAAAAGTTAAATGGAATAATGTTTGAGTAAACTCATTGGCTAGTTAAAAACTGGCAATGATCTAGGCTTTACAGCTCCAAATTTCTTGTTGCATGGTGTGTTTGGACTCATGACAACTGTTTTTCTTTATGAGAAACTTTATTTTGTAAAGGTAATACATACTTGTTATTTACAAAATCAAGCAATATAGTAAGTACAAAGTCAAATCCAAAATTCTGCTACCTAGAAATAACCATTATTAACCTCATTCCATAAAATTTCCCTTTGTGTATGAAAGGTACAGATAAATTTACAAAAAATGCTCATAAAATACATAACATACATAAATTCCTACTTAAATTTAAAAGAAGAAAATGAAGCTGAAGGAAAACAAATTACTAAACTTCAGTTAATGGGCCTCCCTGGTGGCGCAGTGTTTAAGCACTGCGCTGTGGAGCTGTCGGCAGCAGCAGTGCGAGTTTGACACCCGGCTGGGGAGAATCCTATTGCCTTGCCTGCTGCTCCCCTCAGCAGTGTATTTCCGTTGATCTGCCTGTGCTGCTCCCCGCTCTGTCTCTGGTGAACCCTCTCGCTGCCCCATGCCTCTGGCCTGTACCCCAGCTTGTATGCATAAATATTTAAAAAAAAAGAAACTTCAGTTAAATATTCTTTTGCAATATATATTCTCACAGATCCCTTTAAAGTTTTGCAAAAAGATTATGAGAAGCATTAAGGGGTTGTAGGTTTGTCTATATATAAAAAGTAATTGAGAAAAGGACAGAAGCTACTTAGAAGCAGCTTTTGTTTAGATAACAGTACTGGTAGACGGACAGAGGTAAAGTATAACATTATTAGGTATGTTTTTATTAGTTGTAAGGGATCTTAGAGGACCTTGAATTCAATTTCTTAATTCCTTTTTCCCCTATTTATGGTGAAGACCTGATTCAGAATACAAGATCTGTAGTTAGGTTATCTGAATTGATACCTGCTCTGCCAGTTAGCAACCATGTGGCCACAGGCCTCAGTTTCATCTTCTCCAAGACAGGCTAGTAGTAGCTTTTTCATGTTGTTGTTGACAGGCTTAAGGGAGACAATACATGGACAGTTCTTATGATAATAGTGCCTCATATACAGTAAGCTCAATAAATATAAGTTATTATTATTATAGAGGAATGTTAGCATATGAGCAAAAGTGTGACATTGAAAACTGTCATTTACAAAATAATCTCATTCATCTTAGAATAACTTTAGAATAACTTCCTTATTAAAGCTGCCTACTCCACAAGTTAAAGGCTGGGACCCTGAGGGCTAAACCAGTGGACATCTGGGCACCAGAGTGCATAGGCTACTGTCCAGTTGTTACCTATATTTATATGAATGGATAGAACACAGTTCTTTTTTTTTAAGGTTTTTTTTATTTGTGCATACAAGACCTGGGGTGTAGGCCAGAGGGGTAGGGGGGTGAGAGGATTCACCAGAGACAGAATAAGCAGCAGAACAGGCAGATGTACTGAAATATACTGCTGAGGGAAGCAGTGGCGAGGTAGGAGAGGTCTGCTGTGCCATGTGGGTTAGCTCCCTGGCAGGAATTGAACTGATGTTGCAGTAACTGGTGATAGCTTGATAGCACTGTGTCTTTAATCTCTGCACCACCAGGGAGGCCCGACAGAACACACTACCTATAACAGCAACAATTACTGTTATTCATGCTGCTCACATGAACATACAGAAAGAATTTTCTATCTGTATTTAAAAATCCTCCTTAAAAGTAAACTAATACTAGCTTTTCTAAAAACATGGTATGAAATTCATACTGAGCCTTAATTTTTAATATACTCTAATTCCATGTTTTTAGTATAAATACAGTGTTTTTGGTTTTTAATTTGAATTTTAATATATGCAAATTAAAATTAACAAAAACTTTATAAAACCAAGGTAAATTTTACCCCCCTACCTTATTTCATTCTGACTGGCTTTTGAATTTGAACTTTGAGGAAGCTGATGACTTTTCTTAAAGAATTCTTTAGTCCACTGTACTTTTTTTTTTTTTAAAGATTTATTTATTTTTGCATACAAGCTAGCATGCAGGCCAGAGGTGTGGGGCCACGAGAGAGTTCACCAGAAACAGAGCAGGGAACAGAACAGGCAGATGGAACTAAATACACTGCTGAGGGGAGCAGTGGGCAAGACAGGTGAGGTCTGCTGCGATATGTGGGAATCTCCCAGGCTGGGGATCAAACTCACTCATCGAACTCATGCTATAGCAGCCGCTGACAGCTCCATAGCACTGAGCTTAATTCGTCGCGACACCAGGGAGGCCTTCTTTTTTTTCTGAAAATTAATATATTTATCTACTTTCATGTAGAGTGCTATTCAGGCTGTCTATGAAGATATATGTATTTACTTTTGTTACAAACTCATCTTTTCAGCCACAGTTGACTTTTTTGCAGTTCAACTTTGGGTTAAACCTCAAATTGGGTTTTGTTGGGGGCGGGGAAGGTAGGGAGAATTGATGAAAAATTCTAGTTGCTTCTCTAAGCTGAGACTAAACTAGGTTAGAAACATTATTTTTTAAGCTTAGGAATTTAGGGATACAAGTTGCCACCAGATAACAGAATATACATCAGTTTTCCATTTTGGCTTTTCCTTTCTGCATGGGGAGTACTTTGACTTTTTAAAGGATTCTTTAAATCATTAATTCTACCTTAAGCAGTTCGCTTATCCTCTAGTTTGGATATGAAAGAGAATGATTTTTCTTTCTTTTTTTTTTTTTTAGAGTTCTACCATGATTTAATTGGAGATACATAAGAAAAAATTCTCTCTCTCTTTTTTTTTATAATATATATTTTTATTGTTATTTATGTCTTTTACATTTTGCATTCCCCTTGGGTAGCCCACCACCAATTTCCCCGTGATCCATCTCCATGGTCCCTTGTGTTCTTTTCTATTCCATTTTGTGCCCTTTCCCTTCCCTCCCTCCCCAGAGAATGATTTTTCAAATGATGGTTTAATTTCTCCATCAATGAAGGTGACATGGGATAAAGAGAAAATTGCACTTGTGTGACTGGATTTTAATCTTGACAGTTTAAGTAAGTAATTTCTGTTTCTTCATGGTACTCTACTAAAACTAGGTACAATGTGGATGAACTACTCAGCTTTAGTCTGCGTAAAGGGGTGATTAAAAAATAGGCAAACAGTAAGAAATTACAAATGTGACTAACATAAATCTGAGCACAAAATGTAGAACCCTTAAGATGTATTCAATGTCTTGCTTCTAGAGTGGCTCACAGTTCACCGTAACTATTGAATTGATGATGCCATTACCTCACTTTCCAGTATTCCTACCTTAACAGTCTTTTAACAGTATGGTACTATGAATAAGTATATTTCTTTATAATGATCTTTAACAGATGATCAAAATTATTTGGTTACATGACAGTATCAAATCAAATATTGTTTTTAATATGTAAAAACCACTGAATGAAGTTTGGAAATCTTTTTCTACACTAACCCCTCCCCCCTCCTTTTTTTGGGTAAGGGTATTTTTTGGTAACAGGATTTGACCTGTAACTATTATTGAGAATTTTCTTAGAGGAGTTCAAAGCATTTTACAGGGATCATCTCATTTATCCCTCGAAAGTCAGGCAGAGGTATTATCTTGACTACAAACTGAGAACACTAAAAGGCCAAGATAGGTGGGGTTTTTTTGTTGTTGTTTTGCTAAGATCAAAAAGTAATTCTAGGGCAAAGCCAGATTCCAGTTTGACCTTGTTACATGATGCTTCTGCAGCACTATAATGTGATGTAGTTGCTTCCCAGGTCTCTGCTTGGCTATAATTTCCAGAGTTGATTTCTCATTCATTTTTGCTCCCTGAAAATGGGTCTTAAAAAGAAAATACAAAATAAAACCCTGAAGTCCTTTCTATCAGAATTTGAGGTACAGGATACACAGCCAGGAATGAACATCTTCCTTCTCGCCCCCACTTCTTACTCTCTAGCCCAGTACTGTCCAATAGGAAAAAATGCAGGCCATCAATGCAAGTCTCATGTACAATTTAAAACTTCCTAGTAGTTACATTAAAATATATTTTATTTTGTGCAATGTATCAATAATCTTATCACTTCAATATAAAATTACTGAGCGTAGTTCATATACATTTTCCTGTAGGTCTTCAAAATCTGCTGTGTATTTCACTCTTACAGCATACTTTAGTTTGAACTAGTGACATTTCTAATGCCTAATAGCCACCTGTGACGGGGGATCCTGTTCAACAGCATGTCTAAACTTCAGTAGGTTTTTCTTAGATCTCTCTTCAGATACGTGCCCTTGTGAATGGAATGAGTTGTGTGGGGAAGGGCTCCTAGGTGGCCTTGGATAATCCACTTGCAGTTGGGTGGTGACTAATAAGCCCTAGCCTTGCTATTTTCCAGATACTAACTGGGGTTAATGGATCCCATCTAGAAGACGGCAACTTCCCTAAATGGCTAAAACACAAGCTCATTGCCGGGACCAGGTTCATCATACCCTGTGTGAGAACCTGGGCTAAGGAACTTGTTAAATTACAGGGCTGCTGTTCTGTGGGGCATGATATGTGGCCTGTGGAAAGAAGGTGTCATCACCCGAGGAAGAGGAGGGCTTCAAGTGAAGGAAGACCACCCAAGTGGGGGCTTCTTGAGGGCAGGGACTCCAAGTAGGCGCTTCTTGAAGGTTTAAACTCTTTCTTCGGCCTTGGTCAGGCCCTTTAACGGGTCTCACATGCTAGATGAATGAATGCATGTGCTTCCACCAAGCATTAGGGGCGGCTTAGGGGATGGGGTGGGGGTTCGCCCCAGTGCCCAGGCCCGCACCCCAAAGCGGCTTCTCCGCGCGGGTGTGAGGGGCGGGCCCAGGCTTCGGTTCGCGCCGCCCCATGTGACCCGGTCCGACATGGTGTCGCCTCCTCCCGGGGCGGCTGCGGCAGCGGCGGCGGCGGCGGCTCGGGCTCGGTTCCGCGTCGGGCCGGCCCGGGGGCCGCTCATGGGCAGCCAGGGCCGCTCGGGCCCCCCGGGGAACGGTGGATCCAGCGAGGGCGAGAGTGCGGAAGCGAGGAAACTGCAGGAGGGAAGGATCGCCAGGGGGAAACGAAGGAAGGGGAAGGGGAAAACAGGAGCGGGGCCAGGCGGAAGAGGAAGAGGGGCGGAAGGGAAGCCGGGGCCGCAAAAGGAGGAGGCAGCCGGGCCAGGGGCCGAGGCGGGAGCCAGGGCAGGCCCAGGGAAGGAAGGAGGGGGAAAAGGCAGCCTGGAGGAAGGGGCGAGAAGGATCTTGAGGGAAGATGAGGGGAGCGCAGTGGCTGGGAAGGAGGCAAGAGGAAAAGATGATAGGAAGAAAGAGGGATGGAGGGTTAGTACTGGGCGGCGGGAGGACTCAAGGCCGGGGAGAGTACAGGGACGAGGGGGTCAGGTTTGGGGCCGCATCACAGGCACGGGGGCGGCCATGGCGACGGCGGCCGAGGAGGAGGAAGAGGAGGCGGAGGCTTGGGAGCCGGCTGCCCGCCCCGCTTCGGGGTCCGCGCTCTGGCGCCTGCCGGAGGAGCTGCTGCTGCTCATCTGCTCCTACCTGGACATGCGGGCCCTTGGCCGCCTGGCTCAGGTGTGCCGCTGGCTGCGGCGCTTCACCAGCTACGACCTGCTCTGGCGCCGGATAGCCCGGGCCTCGCTCAACTCCGGCTTCACGCGGCTCGGCACCGACCTGTAAGCGCCCGCTAGCCTGCCCTCCCCCCTCCCTCTCGCCCCGGGCCGGCCAGCGTCCCGGGAAAGGGCGGGGCGCCGCGGCCTGGTCGGCCGGGAGGCCCAGTTCATCCCAAATTCCGAAGCCCAGACCGGGTCTCCACCGAGACCCCTCCCTTAGCTCCTAGGGGACCCAGGGCCTCTTTTCTCGAGGCCCGCATCCAGGGAAGCCTCTCGAGCATCCCTCAGTCAGCACACCCCCTGGGAGGGCTTCTCACAGTTAACCAGGTTAAGCATTCCCTTCGGTGTCTTTTCGCAGACTTGCAGTGCTGTGGTTCCTCAGCCTCTGTGGAGCCTGTGGCTTTGAACACCACATCCTGTGCAGGTCTAAGACCCAGGTCTACTGTGTGGTCTGTCAGAACGTATTTGTGGTTATTTATCCTCTCACCTTCCTCTAAAGGTTGTTAGGCTTCAGGGCTTGGATAAAGTCAGATACGGAGAAGGGCTCAGACCCTACAAGCAGGCCCTCAGTCCAAGTGTCAACCATAGTTTATAACTTGACACAGGCTGAGCTATGAAGTCAGAAAGGGTGCCTACTTAATGGCGACACTGGACTAGGTCTAGGCTGTATACAAAGGCATGTTATGGCAATTTGGCCTGTTTTTGGTAGGGGCTGAGACCTGTGAATGAAAAACTTTCCTGAACCACTTAAGCTGTTAAATAGGAAGGGGAAAGTATGTATAGAGGAGTTGGAGGGAGTAAAAACTTTCAGATGGTATGCAACTCCATCCAGTTTGGGTTAAAAATAAGGTAGTTTTAATCTAGCATAATAACATCAAAGTTTGTTAAAACACCTGTAGAAAACTATTTTCATTTTTAAAAATTACTTTTCAGTTGCATGCCTCTTCCAGCTTTTTAGTTGCTGTCAGTGATCCTATCAGATAGGTACATAATAAATGTGAATTGTATCATGAGATTGTAAACATTCCTCTAATAGTAAATTTTCATATTGTGTCCAGCTTTTTGCTGTTATAGATAACAATGGCATAAATCATTTTATGTATTGTTGGTATTGCCTTTATTGAGCTGTATATCACATGCCATATAATACATGTCTTTAAATTAGTTCCTTAGGATAAATTCTTGACGTTGGCATTGGATGAAAGGTCAATAGTTTGTAAAGGTGTTATGACAAGTTACAGTGGTACCAGCAAATAATGATTAAACTAATTTCATGTGAGAATTTGAAAAATCTTTGCTGTTTTAGTGCACATATGTTGATATCTCAAAGTTTTGTTATTTTACCACTGACCAGGATTAATATTTTCCCATATGTTTCACCTGTGAGATTATCTGTTCCTAGTCTTTGCCCATTTATTATTAGGGTCTTGATGTTTTTCTTAAAATTTGGAATTTTCGTGGGTCATAGACTCCAATCTGTCATCGATTCAACATTTTTTAAAAGATTTATTTATGCATACAAGAGCTGGGGTGTAGGCCAGAGATATAGGGTGGTGAGGGGATTCACCAGAGACAGAGTGGGGAGCAGAACAGGCAGACTGACTGAAATATGCTGCTGAGGGGAGCAGTAGGCAAGGCAGGAGAGGTCTGCTGCGCCATGTGGGAAGCTCCCTGGCTGTGGATAGCTTCCTAGTGCTGAGACTTAACCCGTTGCGCCACCAGGGAGGCCACTTTCATCCAAGTATTTTTTGCAGGTAGTTCTTTTTACTTTATTGTTTTTAGCCTGTGGAAGTTTTATACTTAGATATGTAAGCGTGAAACAAGATCATATAATGTATACTTAATATATTTATATATTAAATATAAAATAGATATCTATCCATCTTTTGTGATTATTTTGCCCACAAAGCAGAGAAATGTTTAATTCCTCCATAGACCTGATAAATCTCCTTGATACTCTGATTTTCTTATAATTTTATTTTTTTAACAGTTAACACTCTCATCAGTATCATTTTTGTTGTGGTGCAAGGTGTGAATTCAGTGTTACTGTTTTCTTTCCTAAACATGTATCTAGTTATCCCTATAGCTTTTGTTAAATATTTCTTTTTCCCTTTTTGTAAAGTTTGTTTCTCCTGATATTAAGTTTATTTTTGTATATGTATGTGTGTGTGTGTGTGTGTGTGTGTGTGTGTGTGTATGGATATATGTATGCAACCTGTGCCACTTAGTGATGAGGATTCATTATGTATCCTAGACGATTTCATCATTGTGCAAACATCATGAAGTGTAATTACACCAACCTAAATGGTATAGCCTACTGCACACTTAGGCTACATGGTACAGGGACCATGGATATTCTACCTGTCCTTGATAGAACAGTCGTTAAGTGATGGATGATTTAGTGTATGTGTTATATTGGATCTCCATATAAACTGTTTTGTTCCACTGCTGTAATCTTACATTTCCATACTATTAAAAATATTGTTGCTTTAGATTATACTTGTTGGATTTTGCATGTTTGTCACACACTCCCAGAAAAAAAAAATCTTGTGCCTTTTCAAAAGTTTATATGGCTTTTACTTTAAGTTCCCACATGTCTGTTTTTCCATGTATTCCCAAATGTATTGGGCGATCTCTTTCAGTATGTTTTCCAGCTGGGTATTATTAATGGTATAAAAAATTACTTTACTCTGTAAATTTTGAACCTGGTCGTTTCGCTTAACTTTTATTAATTTCAATACAATTTTTGTTGATGGGGATAATGATTCTCTGGAATTTTTTTGAAATGTAGTCTTATTAACTCCTTTTCTTATGAGAAACAGAAGAACATAGCAGTTTCAAAGAACATAGCAGTTGATATGTAAGAGAAGTTAAAATAAGTGGAAACCAAACCAGTTAAAGCAAAGTTTGGCTTTCTCTCCTTATAGAGATTAACTGAACAAATGAAAGAGTTCGTGTTTATTTTTCTTTCCATTCCAAATGCTCTAAAGGAGACAATGGGAACGAGTGTGCATTCTATAAGCAATAATAAAATGAAAATGTGTTTATGGTATAAACTTTGAGACTGCCAAGTGATAAGACTTTAGTATTTACTAGCCATATGTGTTTTGATTACTTGACTGTGTCCTAGGATGAGTTACCTAAGGAAGTTGTTTTTCTACAGTACTGGATAAAGAGCAGGGTCACTGCTCATGTTTTCTGAGTCGAGAGGAGAAGTTATACGTATTACAGCAGGTGGAGAGTGTTTACCAGTGTGGTCTCTTTCTGGACAGCTGCAGAGATGTGATAAGCCATCAAGAGAGGTCTTGTCATCTCTGGAGGGAGACAGCATACATCCCAGGCCTCTTAAGGTATAAGGGAACCTGGGTCCAAAGTACAGTCAGTATGGCTGCTTGGGTAGTTGGCAGGGCTATAATTTAGACTTTGGGCTTATTTACAATATGCCAATCTGGACACTGAGATAGGTTTTCAGACGTGTAACCCAAAACTTTTATCAGATGCAACACAGCCTCATTGGACCTGAATTTTACCATCTTTAGAGGATGGGAATAACATACCCAGTAATATGAGGCTTACATGTAGTAATGCGTAGGTGCCATCACATTGTCCAACACATAGTAGGTACTCAATAAATTGTAAAATGGAACTGTTATTTTTTAAAAATTATTTTTATTTATACATACAAGAACTGGGATGTAAGCCAGAGGTGTGGGGTGTGTGTGTGTGTGTGTGTGTGAAAGACAGAGAAGATTCACCAGAGACAGAGTGGGGAGCAGAATAGGCAGATCTACTGTAATACACTGCTGAGGGGAGCAGTGGGCAAGACAGGAGAGGTCTGCTGTGCCCGGTGGGTCAGCTCTCTAGCTGGGGATCGAACTCAAGCCACAGTGGCTGGCAATAGCTTGATAGCTGAGACTTTATCCCCTGTGCTACCAGGGAGACCTCTGAAATGAAACGTTTTAATTGCTTGGATTCTCCTCTAATCAGCATGTATATAGCAAAAGTGGAGATGGTTTGCTTGAGTGTGCCTAAAGACAGGTGGATGAAACACATGAGTGTGTATGTGTGTGTGCGCTCGTGTTCACGCACATAGCTTCTCTTACCTGTCTTGAATGTTTTTGGAAACATGACAGCAGAACCTATTGGCTTAGAGTCTGCACTCCCTACCAAAGTACCTCTTGATTCTCAAACATAAACTACTAAGGTTTAGTGACCTTCCGGCCCAGGGCAAGTCTCATTCAGTCTGGCTGTTCCTAACTGATCATAGCTTTGTTGAGTAAGATGAACTGCTTGGTTCCTTGTGATTTGTTAATGGTCTTATACTTGTGCTTGAAGGCATTTTGACCACTTTAAAATCACAAACAAATAATTTGCTTCCCTTTAGGTCTCTTGCCCAAACACTGGTAGTTATCCCGAACCTCTGTGTGTGTGTATGTGTGTGTGTGTGTGTGTGTGTGTGTGTGTGTGTGTTTAAAGTGGACACAAAGATAATTTGAGTCAGTCATATGTTTTGTTTGAAGATTCCATGAAGCCTAGGGGAACAGAAATATAATATAAAAAAAATCAAGGAACTGTTTCATAGATAGTTTATATTTTTCTGAACGAATAGAGGGAAAACTATCTTAATTCATTCTTTAAGAACAAAACAGTGACATTTAACTGTCATTTTATAATGAAGGCTAAATATAAGAAGTTAAACTGACATAACAGATGGAAAAGCAGAGGTGTTGCCTGCAAATTTTCATCCTGAAAATTAAAAGCAAAGAGTGGAAAGAAGAACGTGTATTTGTATATAAATCTACTTTTAGATTAAGAAATATTTTTCTCAGTCTTATATTACAGAAAAATTACTTGATTCTCTACCTCCCAAATTAAGTCCTACATACTTAAAATTGAATTTTACTTTAAATGTCCTTCCAGCATCACCCAGTGCTCTCTCTCATCTGCCTGTGATAGAGATGCCTGGAAGTTAACAACAGGTGTTTAAGGAGTAAGGCTCTGAGGTGTTTGCCCTGGCATGTACATTCATTCCTCAGCCAGGGTCTTGTAGGCTTGGAGCTCTTTGAGGCTGGGGGACTAGGGTATCTATTTCAGTGATGATTAACGTGCAGAGTGGTGAGATGGATACAGATAAGCAGAGTGTGTTTGTTTGTTTTAAAATGATTGTGCCTAAGAGCATTTTTTGGCCCAGAAAGCATAAAGTTTCCTTTTTTGACTCTGAAAGGAGAAGGCATTGCTGAGTGGTTACATTTAAGGCCTAAACAGTGATTTTCAGAAAAACAATTAGCTACTTAAAGTAAACTTAGGCTTTCTCCTTCACCTTTCTGCCTTACCTAGGAAGGAGTGTCTTGTTCTCTATTGAAAGCTTTTGTATATGGATGTATTTATCTTCAGCCATTTTGAAAGACCATATTTTGAATGTTTTGTGAGTTAATAGAAATTCAGTCAGCTTATGTGCTTGAATAAATAAAACAATACACCTGTGGAAGCAGAAAATGGTGTAGTGCACTCAGTACCTCCAAGTGCAAAATGCAAGAATGGAAAAAGCCTTTTCTCCAAGACCATGAGACTATAGAAACTGCTTATATCCTTCCCATTCTTGTAAAACTTGATTAGTAGGGGATGAATTTCTCAGCTATCAAGGCAGAAACATGGGGAAATACAAAGTCCTCATAACTTGCATGATAAGCAATTCATATTTGAATGAGATTTCTGAAAATATATATATATTTTAAAGATTTATTTATTTATACATACAAGCTGGGGTACAGGCCAGAGGCTTGGGGCGGCGAGAGGGTTCACCAGAGACAGAGCGGGGAGCAGAACAGGCAGATCAGAAATACACTGCTGAGGGGAGCAGCGGGCGAGGCAGGAGAGGTCTGCTGTGCCATGTGGGATTCTTCCCGGCTGGGCATTGAACTCACATCGTGTGCTGCCGACAGCTCCACAGCGCAGCGCTCAACCGCTGCGCCACCAGGGAGCCCCCTCTGAAAATATTTTAATATTCTGTACTTTCTGTAGTTTTTTTATGTCTAGCACCTTCACCTTAGGTGAAGATAGTGCTTGTGCAGTTTATGACTGCCTTTTCAGTTTATGAAAAGGCATACATATTTTTAAAAAGAGGTATTTTTGAGTGTTTGATATGGAAAAGAATCTCCTTTGTGTGACAACTTAACATTAACTCTGGGTTAACCCTGGATTGGATTAACTTCTGGTCTAGATTCATAACCATGGAGTAGGGAGAAGATGAGATCAACTGTATGAAAAAAATGAGAAAGCTGAGTTTTGAATTTTTGGTAAAAATTGGTATATCCCCCATTTTGCTCTGTATACACAAATACTTGCCAAGCTTCAGAGTTTATCTCAGGTGTGTCAGCCGTCTGGTGAGGTTGAGAATCCAAAAATTGTCAATATTAAACTTTCTTCCTGAGGCAAGTCCTTTCTATTCAGCAGTTTTGTTTATTTGAACAGGATCCAGATGGGAGTCAATAGAAGCAAGATGGCTGCACTAATTAAGAATATATTTATGAATCCTGCACCCTATGACTGCTTGAACTCTATCTAAAACTGAGTCTGAAGCTGTCCGCACACAGAATTTATCTTCTGTTAGAGGTTTGGCCTCTTTGTCTCAACTTTGAGTTTGTCATTATATCCAGATTGTTCACATTGCCCTCCCTGGATGTCTGGGCCACCCAATGGGCCCTGTGCCTGCCCCTCTTTAGCCCACAATTAATTGCCAGTGCATTCTTTCTTCTTTTCCTTCTCTTTTGGTATTTGGCATGAGCTCAAATTGCTGAGAAAGGTGACAACTGTGAAATGAAGTCAAGGCTTGGAGACACCTTAACAAATACATGCAAAGGCCACTAAATGACAAGAGCAGACTGCCAGGCTCTTTCAAAACATCGCCATGTCTGTTGATTTTCCATTCCTTGTCCACAGCACAGAATTGGAGGTCAAAGAATCATAGGAGTTAGAGATGGAAAAGACATTTGGGGTCAACCAGTTCATCCCTCCGCCTTCTCCTACCCCTGATTCCAAATCATTCCTTACATTATATTTTCTGCTCCCCCCTTTGCTCTTGTACAGTTTTCACGGTCTTCACTTCAACCACGGCTGTCACCTTTGGGGAATGATGCTGAGTGTTCTGTCCAGTTTCTCCTCTGTGAATTGAGATATTGCCTTGCCCCCCACCCCACCCCCATGAACTTCTTTGTTGGTGGTCTCAGCTGGGATGCGGAGGCTAACTGGTGATGGGCTTTTATAGACAGAATTGAAGAGCATTTAGTGTATGATGATGTTGGGGAAGGGGAAGAGGTCTGGGGTACAGTGTAGTGATAGCTGAATGTGTTTCTACACTTTCGTGTTTCAAGTCTCTCTACCTGATGGAGATTGTGTGTGTGTGTGTGTGTGTGTGTGTGTGTGTGTGTGTGTGTGTACAAGGAACATGGTATTGTGGAGGTCGACAGAGACAAGGAAATTACATTGAGTAGGAGTTTGATAAGAACCCTAACTTGGAAATTGGCGAGTTGAGCACATAAATTAAAAATATTAATTCTGTAAACTAGTAGAGGATTGTTCCAAGAAATACATGCTAGGGAAGAGATAGAGTAGTGGCTTACTGTACAGCTTCAGCTTAGAGTCAAGTTGAGGAGAACAGATGGGTTAGAGACAGGTATTTTGGACTAGGGGACACTGTTGCTTTCGGGTTGCCCCGTGCGTTAAGAAAGTAGAGAAAGAGGGTCTTATGCTTACCTGCTGCCTCATTTGGCAGGGGGAATGGTCAGTTTTAGAGGCAGCTTTGGAAAGTTCCCTGCTCCCCCTCTTGTTCAGCAGCTGTTGGGAGCTGTCCGAAGGGGGTATTATATTTCTTCTGGTAACTCTGCCAAGAATGAGAGGAAATCCACAATCTGTGCTTTGCTGGGGGTGGGGTGGGGTTAGCAGGTGATGGGACGGGAATGAAATTGTTTTATAATAAATATGTTGAGTTACTTTTCCTGGAAAGCTGTTTCACTGGAAGGAGTATTTCCCCTGCTCACTAGCTTCTGTAATGGATTTTTTCTCTGTAGAGAAAGGGAAATAGTCTTCTATGGGTACTCCTTTTTCTTTCTCCCCTCTAGCTCCAGCTTAGACCTTCTGTGTTTCTAAGTATTTTCCTTTGATAGTCCATGTGAAAAAAATTGAGTTAAGATTCAGGTATGTGGGCCTCGCTGGTGGCACAATGGGTTAAGCACAGCACTATCAAGTTATTCAGAGCCACTGCAGCACAAGTTCAATACCTGGCCAGGGAGATTCCCACATGCACAGCAGGCCTCTCCTGCCTCACCCGCTGCTCCCCTCAGCAATGTATCTCAGTCAGTCTGCCTCTTCTGCTCCCCACTCTGTCTCTGGTGAATCCTCTGACCACCCCATGCCTCTGGCCTACACCCCAGCTTGTATGCATAAATAAATAAATCTCCAAAAAAAAAAAAGATTCAGATATGTGTGGTGCCTGTGCTTAAGAGGGGCTTCTTTCCAGAGTGAGTTACTAAAGAAGAACTTCTCGTGCATCTGTGGGTGTCTTGGTTGCAGTGTGACTTTATCATAATGGCCTAGAAACTGGAGGTGTAAAGTCTTTCTGGGTGGCTTCTGGTTCATGTTCTCTTCGTTCCTTTATCTAGGTTGGACAGGCACCAGAGGTTTTGAAACCTGGTCCCTTGGCCTGAGGACCTGCTTTCGTGATTAATGTGGAACACAGTTAAAAACAATAAAAAACAACCCTGAATAGCAGAGCAGTGTGCTTGTTCCTCCCATTTCATATGGGGAGCCCAGAGAAAAGTCATTTTGAAGGTATGAGAATGAAGTCCATTTCTGAGTCTGCTGATACCTAATACATAACTCAGAGGATGACCTGTTCACAAAATATTGCATCTTTCTTGATTTGTTTATTTTTAGGAAGTGCTGGATTAGCCTTTCTGAAAATTGTATAGTGGAATTACTGAAAAACTGATTCTGTGATCAAATGAGTGTGGGAAGTGCTGTACTTTACCCTCCTGCCCTTGGGGATTCGTAATGCCCATTGATGAGATCAGGGCACTGAGAAGTTCTGTGATAGAGGGACCTGTTTGATCTTGTTTGAACCAGCATGATCCAAAATGTTTTGATCATAGTATTCTTTTCCCCCTTCTTAATATCTCAACACCTTACAGAACATACACACCAGTCAAATGACTAATAGCAAGTGGAAATGAATGTGAATGTGAACCTGACCCTAGAGCGTAATAAGCCCATGTAAGCACCAGAGTTGTGCTCAGTGCTTCTGCGGCTACTTTGGGCAGCCTCAACAAACGGGTGCTGTGTGTAGATATGTTACCTGTTCCGATTCCATCCCTCGAGACTCTCTAGCATAAGAATTTAGAGACTTTGGTTGAATTCCTACAGATGTGGTTTGTTGAATGTTTTCAGGAAGGGCCTTTGGAGTTTGAGGGTAATGTGACCAGGCTGCTGAAATACGTTGTTGAAAGTGTGACTATGATGTTAGAGGTTTTTGTTTTTTGTTAATTTATTTATTTATTTATGCATACAAGAACAGGGGTGTAAGCCAGAGGTGTGGGGGTGAGAGGGTTCACCAGAGACAGAACGGGGAGCAGAACAGGAGGATCAACTGAAGTACACTGCTGAGGGGAGCAGCGGGGAGACAGGAGAGGTCTGCTGTACCATGTGGGACTCTTCCCTGGCCGTGGATCGAACTCGTGCTGCTGTGGCTGCGGATAGCTTCATAGGCTGAGACTTAACCCGATGCGCCACCAGGGAGGCCCTGATGTTAGAGTTTTTGATAGTACATGGAAGGATTAATAAGTGAATGCCTTTTTCTTTTATAAAGCATGTTTCAGAAAGTTTAAAAACCTGCCCTTGATTATTTACTACTTCACTCTCTGGTATGTTAACTGTTTTGAGTGTTAACTGTTTTGAGAAAAACTGCCCTGGTGTGGGGTTTTTTTATATCCTTGAGGTAAAATTCATGTATGTTCCGCTGAACATGCACTTTTCTTCTTCTTTGTAGCAAACTGTATTATAAGCTGCATTGTAGCTCAGTGATTTGTTGGAATTAGTCATTGAAGTGGATCTTTAGCTCAAGGAACCTTATCCAAGTTTCCTGGTATACCACTGCTATGCAAGCATGTTGGTTGAGGGCAACTTTTAGAAGCACTGGGAGACTGAAGATTTGATCCTGTGGAATTTATGACTGAATTGGATAAACAAGGCATATAACTGTGAACAGTTAACAATGCCCAGTTTTATGGTAGTTTCGGTCTAAGGGCTCAGATGAGATGGAAAAGAATGTTTGACAGAATCAGGAAAATAACAGCTTCCTTAGATTTTTTTTTTGAAGATTTATTTATTTATGCATACAAGCTGGGTGTAGGCCAGAGATGTGTGAGAGGTGAGAGGATTCACCAGTGAGAGAGTGGGGAGCAGAACAGGCAGACTGACTGAGATACAGTGCTGAGGGGAGCAGCAGGCTAGGCAGGAGAGGTCTGCTGCGCCATGTGGGAAGCTCCCTGGCTGGGTATCGAACTCCTGCTGTAGTGGCTCTGGATAGCTTTATAGTGCTGCAACTTAACCCGTTGCGCCACCAGGGAGGCCCAGCTTCCTTACATTTTGAAGGATGGATGAATTTGGTGCTCACAAGAGGAAGCATTACAGGAAGGTATGGGTATAGGAATATAGGTAGAAATGGATATAGGAATGAAGGTAGAAAAAAATGGGCTTGGTCGAGCCCATTTGCCTAGTCCATGGGAGATGAGGTTGACATTTGGTGGCCTTCTAAGAGAGGTTCTACTCTAAGCATTTCTTATACATGATCCTGTCCTTATGCTGGCATGTTTTGTAAGATTTCACTTCACCCAGGGTATTGAGGCTATTCCTTTGTTCCCTCCCAGGAAGGATAAGCAATTATGTTAACAATATAATGATTTTTCATGGATTTTATTTTGCATCTTAATTATAGACCAGTGCTACTGGGACCACTGGAGGATTTAGTTTAATGCAAGTGTCAAGGAAGAGTTAGAAGTTTCTTGTCTTGAGCTGTTTAAATATTTGTACTTTAAAGTCAAATTCTTGGTATTGTAAATACTGGTGGGTACAGACAGTATGAAGGGATATCTGCTTTCTGGTAGGTAAGAAGATTGGAGAAATCAAGAGACTGTGTTAACATTTCTGAGCCCCCAAGCATCGTTTTGCATAGCCCTGTCTCTCCAGTGCCCAGTGCCCCTTGAGAAGACCTTGTTCCTGAATATCTAAGCCAGTGGGAAATCATGCCAGTCTGCAGGTATGCAGCATCAGTTACATGAAGGGGAATTAAGGGGCAGGAAGGGAAATTGATTTGTGACCCAGGAGTTTTCTGATCTTAGAGGCTATGCAGGTTTAAGACCTCTCCTATATACCCACACTCCCCCCTCTACTTCCCAGCCATTTTTCTTCAGACTTGGTTTATTTATTTGCTTTTGGTTTGGAGTGTGATCAAGGAGAGGTGAAATGAAAGGGGACTCTAGATAACTGCCTAGATTAATTTCTGTCCTCTGGACTCACTTGTTGCTAAGATTTTAAGGGGCCTGATAGTTTACCCGTGGGTGCATGTTGTATTGTTTTTGTTTAAAATAGGTCATGCGCCCAGGAATGCAGTCAAACTGTAATGGTGACTAAGTGCCGGAAAGCTGAGAGAGGGGGCCCAAGTGGAAAAATGACCCTGAGGCAAAAGGAGGGCTGGGAAAATGGAAGTTTGACCAGATCCACAGGCCAGGTTAGAGATTCTTCTGTGCATTAATAGCCAAGCAAGAGGTTTATTTACAGGGCACTAATCATTTTGGGGGGACCACTCCCACTTTACATCAGTAACTGTGTTGGAGAAACAGCCAACCAGAAAACATTTCAAGGATGGGAACAAGGATCCTTATTGTACTTTAAGAGGCACGTTGCCCCCCCATCTTCTCAGTACTTCTGAAGCCTTGTGCTATGAACCCCTGTGACTGGGTGATGATAGACTCCCACAGGAGGGAGCGATACCTGTCTTCTGAGAAGGGACTTTTTTTATTCCTCCTGAATTTTCAGGTGCTGAAATAGGAATAAAGATACAATTTGGCTACCAATTAGGGGAATGACCACCAAAGATGATTGATCAAAACAAAAGGGATGAAAAAGCTGAATTGCTAAGCTGCTTTTAACAAAGCGGTACTATACCTTAAGTGAAAGCCACGTGAAGTAGTTTTAAAAAGTCAACATTTGATTTAAAGAAACTACAGCCACTTATTTTGATTCTGGTGTTGGTTGTGGGAGAGGATGCTTGTACCTGCTACTTGGGAATAGTTTCTTAAGTTCAGCTTTGAAAGTTTCTTGTGATCAGGCCCTTAGGGGAGTGCTTTGACCCTTAGTAAAGTGTCACCAAATGGCAGTTGAAGTGACCTGGGAGATGAGAGAAGTGTTGTCCTTATCCCAATTCAGGAAATGCATTGATTCTTTCCCCCTTGTTTTCTTCCTTCTGTGACCCAGGATATTCAATTTTTGGTTTCACCTCCACCACCTAACTTAGACCTAATTCAAGAAGACCTAATAGTTACTAACTATAAATGAACTCTACTATTGTATCTGGGAAGGATTTGCAGATATAATTTGACAGGGATTCTAATCCTTTTCCATTAAGACTTCAGTTCTTTTGGTCCATTCTGTTAACTGTCTTTTACTGCCTTCAGTTCTCTGTCCATTTAGTATCACACTAGTATGTGAAACCAAGGACCCACATTGACTAGAGCAAGAATTCAGTAATATATTTTAGCTTTTAACATGTATATACTCAAATCTTAATCATCCAACCTGAAAAAGGACTAATGTCTTAGAAGAATAATTTCTTCAAAGTTATAAAATTAATTTTAGTGATGACACTGCTAATAGATATTAACTCTTACATAGAGTTATGCAAAAATAACCTTTTTAATACTGAATTCTACCTTAGAGCACACTTTTGTTTTAGTTATTTTAAAAACTGTAATTGTGTGAAATACTGTCCTCATTTTATTTATTCTTAAAATGTCCTAATTTTATAGGTGAAGAAATTGACAATTAGAAAAGTTAGGTAACCAAGGTTGTATAATTAGTAAGAGACAGAACTGGGATTCAGTTTCCTAAATCTGCATTCTGTGCTTTTCCCACAATTTCATTTATCTGTTCTACTAATGGTAAATTGAAAGACTTAGCCATCAGTAATTGTGTAATATATTTCTAAAAATTGCTCACTTCCTAAAATACCATCAGTTTACTACTACTTTCTTGTCGCTTATGGAGATAGAATTTTTTTTTTTAATTTAATTTTTATTTATACATACAAGCTGGGGTATAAGCCAGAGCTGGGGCGGCGAGAGGGTCCACCAGAGACAGAGCGGGTAGCAGAACAGGCAGATCAGAACTACACTGCTGAGGGGAGCAGCGGGCGAGGCAGGAGAGATCTGCCGCACCATGTGGGATTCTCCCCGGCCGGGCGTCGAACTCGCGTCGCCGCTGCCGACAGCTCCACAGCGCAGCGCTTAACCACTGCGCCACC
>PVIJ01009454.1:0-49302 GCA_004024925.1 Scalopus aquaticus
TTTGAAATCAGGGAGTGATATTCCTCCGTTTTTTTTCTTTTTAGTTAGTAGGGCTTTAGCTATGCGAGGTTTTTTGTGGTTCCATATGAATTTCATCAGTAGTCGATCTATTTCTTTGAAGAATGTCATTGAGATTTTTATGGGGATAACATTAAATCTGTAAATTGCTTTTGGTAGGATTGCCATTTTGATAATGTTAATCCTTCCAATCCATGAGCAGGGGATGCCTTTCCATCTTCTTGTGTCTTCTTTTATTTCTTTCAACAGAGTTTTGTAGTTTTCTTTGTATAAGTCCTTTATGTCTTTTGTTAGATTTATTCCCAGATATTTGAATCTTTTGGTTTCGATTTTGAAGGGGATGGATTTCTTAATTTCTTCTTCTTCAGATTGGGTGTTTGCATATGGGAAGGCTACTGATTTTTGTGCATTGATTTTGTATCCTGCTACTTTACTGAACTGGTCTATTATTTTGAGTAGTTTTTCTATGGAGTTTTTAGGGTTTTGTATATATATTATCATATCGTCTGCAAATAGAGACAGTTTAATTTCTTCTTTTCCTATTTGAATCTCTTGAATGTCTTTCTCTTGTCTAATTGCTCTGACTAGGACTTCCAGTATTATATTGAAAAGTAACATCCTTGCCTTGTTCCTGATCTTAGGGGAAAGTACTTCAGCTTCTCACCATTGAGGATAATATTGGCCATGGGTTTGTCATATATGGCTTTTATTATGTTGAGGTATGTTCCTTCTATCCCAAGGATTTCAAGGGCTTTTATCATAAATGGGTGTTGCACTTTGTCAAATGCTTTCTCAGCGTCTATTGATGGAAACCATCTTTTTTATTAAAGTTGACTCTCAGCAGTTTTCCATTTAGAAGATAAATTGTTGTTTGGTTGATCTTCTTTTTTCTCTTTTTTTCCCTTGCAAAGACAACAGAAAACATTACCAGCATGAATTACTTGATTTCGTTTCATAGTTTTAAAAATAGTCTGGAAATTTTTCTCCCGTAAGACACTTCTTAATTTTTTTTTTAAGATTTATTTATTTATGCATACAAGCTGGGGTGCAGACCAGAGGTGTGGGGTGGTGAGAAGGTTCACCAGAGACAGAGAAGGGAGCAGAACAGGCAGATCGACCAAAGAACACTGCTGAGGGGAGCAGCGGGCAAGGCAGGAGAGGTCTGCTGAGCCATGTGGGAATCTCCCAGGCCCGATATCGAACTCATGCTGCAGTCGCCGACAGCTCCACAGTGCTGTGCTTAACCCATTGCGCCACCAGAGAGGCCCTTCTTAAAGTTTCTTGCAAGGAGATTTGATTTTTTAATTTGATCTTTTGTTAGAGAAATTTATGGCTAGTTAATGAGTTCATGTGAAGCTGATTTAGAAATGAAGCATTTCAAAGTTGCTTCATATTATTTTCATCAAATGTTTAAAGTTAGTGGAAGAGTCAGAAGTTTGTATTTTAATAAAAATTTAGGGGTTACTTGTATTACATCTACAGGCATTATTTAGATTAAATCAGTGAATACAAATATGAGTTAAATATGTCCCTGTCCACAGGTAAATTACAGTTTACTTGGGAAGATTGCAAAGGTTGGGTATAAAATATGTGTCACAGAAGGAGTATAGATGGCTTCAGAGATGGGAGATTTTACGCTTTGTTAAAAAGACAATAAATCAGGAAACTTTCATGGAAGAGGTAAGGTTTGATCTAGAACTTGAAAATTGAGTATATTTTTGATGTTGAGAAGTTCAAATAGGAAAGAGTGGTAAAATATGTAATCTAAAGTTGTGCCACCTATTCAACCTTGACCTATATCATACTGCTTGTCACAGAGTCCAAAAGATGTTTTCAATCAATTTGTTAGTTAAAGGTAATTATATAGAATATATATATGTTGCTTCTCAATGCTGCATACCTGAAACTTACATAATATCGTAATACTCTGCTACTTCAGTTAAAAAAAAAAGAATTACAGTGGAGGGTTTCTGATACACTATTATGAATCTCTTTTTACTTGTGTTTTTGTGTAGTTTAATCCTGTTCATAATGATTTCTTTTTTCTTCCTTGAGATTTCCAAAAATCAGCTTTTATTGGGCATTCTACTCCTCAGATAATTTTGTTGTAATAACAAAAAATATCACCTGAGTGGTAGCCTGGGTGATGACGTGCTTATGGAAAGATCAGAGCATTACATTCATGTTTTGATTCTTAAGGGAAATGTGTTTCTTTCCCCTTTAAGATCGAAAAGTTGATTAGTTACCTACTTGGAATTCAATTCCCAGAGAGTAGTGTTTTTTTTTTTTTTTTTTTCTCTTTTTCCTGAAGTACTGAGAGCAAGGAACAACACATTGGTTTGCATTTTAGACTTGAGATAAGTGTTTGGCTTTCTGGGGTGAATGTCATGGAAAGGGGTATAGAGTCCTTCCCAAAGTGGGATATTTTCAGAGCCCCCTGTTCACCTGGCGTTTGGATCAGGAAAGCGAGGCCTAATTGTCTTGGCGGTCTGGAGACAGGGTCTGGGGGGCAGTGGGGTGACTGGGTGGTGTGGCTCCTGGCCCTCGGGGGCTACTTTAGTTCTTGACTTAAATTAGTTCTTCTCTTTCTGTTTTCTCAAAACAATGAAATGGATTGAGGGCAAGTTCTTCGATTAAGTAGGTGGAAATAAGTATTATATGAGAGAATTTCTGTGGGCCTTGCAAATCTGTTGATGTTGATATTTGTTATGTCCTTGGTACTCTAAGAAGGACTGATGAGATGAAGGGGTACTGGTGTGTGAGTTCATTCCTCTTAGGTTCCACAAGCAGTTTGTTATATCTTTGGAACTTTTAAAATTGACTAACCAATTTTATGTTTCACATATAATTCTCACAGAATGTTTATTATGAGATAAGCAGAAAAGGATTATTATTCTGTTCTCAGGGTGAAAAGCTTTAGAGGCATTAGTGAAATATGTTTGAAATAGGCAATTATTTTTAAAAATAAATTGCATTGTCGTGGTTATGTAACTATTGTCAGATGTTTTTAATGTGGTTTAATACAGTTTAAAGTTTCTGGTTTAATTTGAAATTAAGAAATCTTTGAGAGGGTACTTCCCCCCACAACTGATTAATGTTTCCCTAATGATCTGTTCCTAGATTCAGCATTACCTAATGATATCACTAGGTATCATGGAAATGATACCTTCATGGAAATGAGATTTTCTTTCTTTTTTCATTTTCTTCCAAACTTCAAATACCTTGACCAATAATTTCAGAACATGTGATCCATAAGTAGATTATAACATCTTCAGAATGGTTGAATTACCTCAGGGAAATAGTCCCGATAATTCTTTTTGATCATGCAATGTCTTTTCCAGTCAGGATTTCATTAATATGTAAATACTTGTCTGTAACAGCAGTGAATCTCTTTATCACACTATATTTAATTAACATATAAATAACCCTGTGAGACACTTTCCCCAATTTCTGATATAGGCAAGCCTGTTTAAATATTCTATTTGTAATAAGTGAAGTTTTATTAAGAATCAAATCAATATCTTGCAGACAAAGGGATGCGTATTTTTAAGAAATGTTTTGATCTCCTTGTGTATCAATTTCATGTAATCCTAAAAGCTTAGATGTTATATATAAGAACTGTGGGGAAACATGACGTATGTAGGTGTGGGCTCTAGGCCATGAATTGGAGAAGGGCTAGCTAGCAGGTCCCGGGGAGAACAGGAAAATGCTTTCAGTGGTAAGTGGGCGTGTGCCATGCTTCTGCTACCTGCACGCTCTGCGCTTTTGGGGAAGTCACTTAACCTTTCTGAGCTTCAGTTTCTTTAGGTGTGCAGTGGGGGAAGTGGAGAGGTAATGTGATGACTCAGTAACTTGAGAGCTAAAATCTAGCGAAGCTCCTGGTCCCTGATTGGTATTCAGTAGGTAGCAGGAGGGTGGTAACTGAGATGGTTCAGCATTAGCAAGAGTAGCAGTAGGCTTTTTGGTACACATTAATAGGAATGTCAAATTATAGCTAATCTTTTAGTTTCAGGGGCATTAAATAGGCTTGCAGAAGACTAATGAATGAACACAATGCAAAATGACAATAGGGAATCTCCATCCCTCTGACACCGAGCTGTGATTTCTCATCTGGGAAGCGCCTCTTCCCTGGTTTCGGTTCCCTGACGTTCCAGATTCTTACTCAAAAAGTGGCTTAGTGAGCACCGTTTCAAATGAAGTTGTAGTTTTTAGTCTTTTTTTTTAATTGAAATAAAGATAGAGGAGAATGAACAAATCATAAATGTACAATTGATGCATTTTCACCAGTGAACGAGAAGCAAACATTACCCGCATCTGTGCTGACATTTGGGTTTTTTAAAATTTTTTTTTATTTCAACTGTGCTTCTTATAGACAGAATGTAGTTGAACTTTGCTGTTTTTCTCTTATCTGCCATATTTAGGAAATTCATGCCTGTTATTTCTTTAAATGTGTTTATTCTCCCTCTCCAGCTCCAGTGTACATACTCTTCTCTTGGACTCTGGTTATGTTTAGCACTTGATCCTGTCTCACAGGTCATTTTTTAGTTTTTTCCCCCTTTGTGTTTTATTACAGATAGTTTCTGTTCCTATGTTTTAGAAAATTATTAATCTTTTTTATTTTTTGCAGTATCTACTATTAACGCCACCAGTGTGTTTTTTGTCTCATACTGAATTTTTCACTCTTAGGAGTTAGAGTTGGGTTTTCCTAGTTTTCTATCTTTCTCCTTATGTACTGGTTTAAGAAAATGGTTTTTGTAATGGGTTAAAGTAATCTGTAAGGGAACTTCTTAATCTGAAAACTCTGGACAGTGGCTTAGCAGTTCAGGTATAGGGTATTTATTTGATACTGTTTCTTCTTTGTGGATAACACTAGTCAAAAAGTTTTACAAAAGTCGTGTTACTGAAATAAAATTAGTCATTTTCCTATCAATTTGTATGTGCTCAACACAAATATAACAGTCAAATTCTAATTTTGGCTCTTTTTTTTTTTGTAATCTGCAATAAATTTAAGTTTACATCACAAAATGCATGCCAATAGTAATAGGCCACGGTTAAGACCTGTAAAAAATCAAGTCATAGACTACTTCTTAGATTTCTTCGCTTGTCTCTTGTACAGCTATTCAGGAATAGAATAGATGGAAGACGGTTTCCATTGAGCAAAAGCACAGCCTTAAGAGTCAGTTTCGAAGAGTCTAGAAATAGTCTCCATTCTTGTGGGTCATGAGTGATTTCTAAGGCATTCATGAGGCCCTCAGTATCGGAACAGAATACCAGAGTACTTTCCCTTCTGAAGAAAAGCTCCAACTGCTGGTGGTGCTTTCGATATAAAGTAATTGTGACATCTTCTAGAAGATTCCATTGTTGGAGTCTTGAGCCTAGCAAAGACTCATAGAAGTGTATGGCAGTATCTCAGAGCAGATAACTTTTTGTATGTCTTTGTTTATGAAAAGCTTAGGAAAGCATATTCATCTTCAGCTCTAAATGCCCCTGTGCTTTGGGGGTAGTTTTGATTTTTTTTATTTATACGTGTTCATCTGTCCATCCTTTAGTCTGTCTGTCCATCTATCTATTCAAATATTTAGTGTAGTTTAAATGAATGTCATGATTTCAATATTAGTTTTTATTCTTACTGCAGTTGCACTAAAAATATAAAGATAACTAAAGCTTCGATGGAGCTTATAGTTTAGTGAAGGAGCAGGACACAAATAATTATAATTCAGAGCAGTGACAGTGGTAGCAGAAATACATGCAGGTTTTAGTAATATGGAAGGAAGTCTGGTGAGCTTGGTCTGGTAGCATCACAGAAGGCTTCAGCTTTTTTCCCCTAATGGACACTACATGATGGATGCTGTTCAAGACATCATTGTCAACATGCGTGCCGTGAACCCCCGTGCTCTTCATCCATTTAGATGAGGTTAAAGCTCTGTATTTATAATTAGTGTTTTTTCTCTTTAAGTATCTTATAGCCACACCTTTTCTTCCTACTGTCACCACACAACTTGATTTCTGAAACATTATTTTTCTTTCTAGGTGGAGTTTTTAAAAGTTGGGTAATACAGAGCTTCATTTCGTAAAGAAGGTTAAATGAAGGATTGAATCTTTTGCTGACACCCTTTTCTAAGTAAGGTTTTGTGGGTTTAAAGTGCCCTTACTCTCAAAGACGTGTACTGGTAATTCGTAGCAGTGAAATAAAGTTTGAAAGTAATTTATACAGTTTTAACTATGTTGTCCTCTGCTTAAATGGACATATATTTTAAACTTATTTGTCTGATAAGTTTTACAGTTTGTTTAAATCTTCTTAGTTCTTAGGAATTTTTTTCATTGTTTTTGAGAGCTCTGATTTTAGAATATAGAGACTATCAATTTGTTTGTAATGGTCATTTATTTATTAATTAATTCAATAAGCTAGTGTAGTTTACTTACCTGCAAATTTGTAAGTGAACTATAAAACTTGTGGATTGTTTGAGGATTAAATGAAATAATGCATTTGTATATATTCAGTTGAAATTACTCATGTTACTGCTATGCATATAACATAACTAGGACTTGTGACAGATGTAGAGGAGTATTTACTTTCATTTTCAGGGATATTACTTTCAATGGGGAAACATTTATATTAGAAGCTTGAGAAAATAATAGATAAGAACTCCAGGAAAATATTGGAATACCACCTAGATAATATCATAAGGTCAAATGGGAGTAAATGTCAGAGGAATTGTCAATTTTTAGGTAGCGAGGATTTAGAACAGGAAGATAGCAGTTGGTCTGAAATAATCAGCAAAACACCTATGAGAAGTGGGAATTTGAGCCGGAAAAGGCATGGGATGCAGGTAGGTGGAATATTTATAGTGTCTCAGAGGACAGACTCTGGAACCGGACTACTGGGGGTCACAACCTAGGTGCAGCTTTTAGCTATATGACTGAACAAGTTATTAACTTGTTTCTGTCTCATCTACTGTAAAATGAGAAAAATAATTTGGTCTCTGTCTCAGGACTGTTGAATTTTTATCATAGCTCTTTTTATATCTGTCTCTCTCCCCTATCCTCCCGCTTACTGCTTAGAACTTTATATTTGAGCTCACACATATCAAGGACTATTGTAAGCATCAGCTGCAGGCTGGACAAAGTTAGATATCTTTATAGATGGTGTGTGAAATGCGCATTTGACGCAGGTCAGGAGGCAGGGATGTGTAGGCGCTCCGAAGGGTGACCGTGATTAAATCAATCTTCTTTTGACTTGGGGTCTGCACATCATTATTTGTGCTGCTTTTTCCAATTTTTTTTTTTCGTTGTTGTTGTTGAAATGCTTAAAAGGGAGGTGGAAAAAACACTCTCTTTTCCTCTCTAATCCTTTGTTCAAACTCTACTAGCACTACAACCTTACAGAGGGTCAAGGTTTATAATGTACATGAACACAATTCAGAGAACATTTGATATATTTAATTAGTTTTGTTGTTGAGTAGTTCAGACGTCACATGCTTTTGTCTTTGTTCTAGGAGGTTTTTCTGGTTTAATTAATAGACCAAAGGATTTGTGTGAAAGTCTCGTTGTCTTTAAGTGATGTGACATGAAGATCTCGCTGTTTCTCTCCCTGATGGTTCTCTGTCAGTGTAAGTAGCGGAGAATAGCGAGTGAAAGTGACTGGATTTCCCTCATTTTACTTCCCTCTTGGTGGCTTTGGGCTCTCCAGTAGGCAGATAGTTGTCATCAACTCTTGGTTGACTCTTAGGCTTCATATCTTTCATTATTTATGTGAAAGAAATACTCCTTCCCAGCATGAAATACTGGCAACTCTGTACTTCATTTGATTACTGTAGAGGAAAGTTATTTTCCACCCATTTTAAGTTGAGCCCCTATTTTCCATAGATGCAGTATTTAAAAAAATTTTTTTAGGGCCTCCCTGGTGGTGCGGCGGTTGGGCGCTGTGCTGCGGAGCTGTCGGCAGCGAGTTCGATACCCAGCCGGGGAGAATTCCATATGGTGCGGCAGACCTCTCCTGCCTCGCCCGCTGCTCTCTTCAGCGGTGTATTTCTGATCTGCTGTTCTGCCCCCCACTCTGTCTCTGGTGAACCCTCTCGCCGCCCCACGTCTCTGGCCTGTGTCCCAGCTTGTATGCATAAATAAATAAATCTTTAAAAAAAAAAAAGATCATAGGTTTAAAAAAATTTTTTTAAAAAAATATATTTTTATTGTTATTTATATCTTTTACATTTTGTATTCCCCTTGGGAAACCCACCACAAGTTCACCCATGATGCAGTATTATCAATAGGAAAGTCATCACAAAAGTAATAAGACGTATGCTTATAAATATTTGCTATGTGTATGATGCCAAATGCTCAATGTAAACATTACTACACAAATGTTTTGCTTGGGGAATTTTCAAATGTCCATTAGCTTGTTAACATGTAGGACACTGAAATTAGATTTAAGGATGCTTTTAGTACTTTTGTCACTTGCCTCATGGCTGATACAGGTGTCGCCCATTGTTCTCAGGACTTTCAGTGTATCTTTTTCAAAATGAGGGTCATCTGTTCAGTGGGTGGGTGATAGTGGTGGTGGAATAGGGGCAGTTTCATATCATTGTTCATCTGCTGCCTTTTTTGTGGTCATTAAATACCTTTAGGAAGAGCAGCCTTTCTAACTTATTTAATTAACTGTTCCGGAAAATTCTTCACTGGTTCTGCATTAAGAGTTTGTGACTTTCTCTTAAATTGTAATGATTTTGCAAATTTGGTCACCTTTGCTCATGGTTAAAAATTTATTTTCAAGTGTGGTTTGAAGCAATTGTGAGAGAGCTGGTGACTTGTAGAAATTGTTGTTTATTTCTACCTCATAAATCAGCTCATCACTTTTTCTTATTACCATTTGTTGCCCCACTGGCCACCATGGTCACAGGATGGTGTCAGTGCGGTTCATTGCTGTTAGTAGGTGTTTGTAAATATAATCTTCGATAAAATGATTGGTATAGCATTACCATTTATTGTAATGTAGCTCTTGAATGTCAACCAGCCACATGTTATTTGTATCACTACCCATGAAAAGCCAGCTTGCTGGTGTCAATGCATGTTATGATGACTGAACCACGTGCTGTGTACCAGCCGCTATGCTAACAGATCTGTCCTCTCCAAGTCCAAATGAGGTTGATACTGTTGTTACCCGCATTTCACGACTGAGGAAACGGAGGCACAGGTAGATTGAATAGCCTGATCTAGGTTACCCAGAGCTGCAGGCTGCAGGTTAGACGTCTAAGAGAATGCTCTTGGTTATCATGGATTAGAATTCAGGGAAAAACATCTGCTCTCATCGCTTATTCATTTTGGGCAGGCTATTTGAATATTTACTAAACAGATGAGGCAGCTGGGTCCAGAGATGAAGCCGGTGGTGGCAGGCAGAGAATTCAGGGCCTGGGCGGTGGGTTCTCACTCTGTCTGTGTTGCACATTCCTGACGGCGGAGAAGAGGGTCCATTTCAGGATACCGTACTCGTGCCTGCGGCTTTCTGAGTCACTTAAAAAGAAAGTGAATCCATCGGTCTTACGACAACTCTGAAAAATGCTTTTAAGGAGCTTTTCTTAACTTCTGAGTGATAACTAGCTAGTCTCCAGATGAATTTCCCGTTGAGTTTCAGATAGTTTGACTTGTTCTCTGTAGGTAACCACAATGTAGTTGTACATGTAGGCGCAAGTGATTACTATTATTTTTGTCCTTTATTTATCAGGACATTTTCTTCTATGCTCAATAATAGGAATAAATAGAACTCCACATCTTAAAATCAGTGCATAGAAGGTGGCAATTAGTAGTAATACACTGTCTATTTAGTCTTTTGTTTCCAAGAAATAGAACACAAATAAAAGAACTTTTGGTAAGTTTATTCTTGATAAAATTTCTTTGAAATAAAACATTTATAGATAGTGTGAGAAATAATTGATGAGGGACTAGTTGAACATAATAGACCTTGTTATATTCATTCCTTTCCTGCTGACAGATAAATATTACCTTCAAATGAAACCAGCAAAGTTTATTGTTTGGAATAAAACAATGAACAGGGTTCTAATATAAAGAATCCTAAAATTAAGCAAAAGCAGCCATTATTTTGTAGAGAGATAATTTAAGTTTACCATGTACTTCCATTTTTTTTTTTTAGGTGGGGATGATGCATGAACATTTTAAGACTTTCCAAACAAAGTAGAAACAATAGAAGAAAAAGATGAAAGTCTATGAAAATATTTTGTGTTCATAGAACTTGGATTCAAAATACAAGTTTTGCAGCTAACCTCACTTTCTATAATTCTTTGGAAGGAGCAGTATATTTTCTAGGTTTTTTTGAACCACAATGTTATGTAACTTATTTAGTGATTTACAGGACCAATATTTTTGTCATGAACAGAATTAAAGAAAAAGAATTAAGTATCCCTCTGAATTTTATAAAACATTCTGTTATCCTGCTTACCTTGTGAAAGAATAAGTAACCCAAATTAGGCCATTTTAAAAAAGGTAATGGCAGGATTCATCAGATATTTTGAAGTGTAAAGAGCAGTGAAATTTTGGGAAATAGGTATTCTGTGAGCTTTGTTTTTCTCAGAAAGTACAACGACTTCTCCAGCTGCCTAGATTTAGGCTGGTTAGCGTCTCTCCCAGCCACTCCGTGATCTGCTGGCATGGAGACTGGTTTTACATCTTGGTTTAAATGGATCTTAGACATGTATCTTATATAAACAACCTTGGTGGGCTGTCTGAATTCAGGGTGGGGACAACTCAAAGTGCCCCCTCACCCGCTGGACCCAGATCCTACCTGGTAGCTCCTCTGTCTGCGGCAGGGCATGGGGGGATGAGGGCGGTTTGTGGTGGGGCTGTGTCCTTCCTGGAGTTGGGGTGTGTGCTGGCTGCGGGTGTTAGCTTTGAATTCTGTCTGGTTGTATTTAAATCCTGACTCTGCTGTTTGTTAGCTTTATGAAGACGAATGGACAAGTGAACTTAGTTTTCTCATTAAAATATAAGGAAAGTAATATCACCTATTACATTACATGGGGTGGACTCTCTGAGGTACTGGATGTTAAAAGCATTGCCTACCGTCCGTTCCTTGGTAAGAGATCCATAAATGCTAAAGATTATTGTTTTTGACCATGACTAACGTAATACTACCAGAACTGTTACTACTCTGTCAGTGCTGATCAACATTTTTAGAAACATCAGTTGTGCTGTGCTGGGAAAATGTGGCAAATGTATTAACTTAAGACTCTTCAGGCCTACCTTATGGTGTGGTTCTCTGAGAAGAACGTATCTATGGTATCTCTTTTGATAAAAACAGGTGTGCGTTCTTACTCATTTCTGTTCATGAAGCATAAATCAAGTTTTACAACTTCGTTTTTTAAATAACAAATTGATGGTTTTTGCGGAAGTTCCGACACCATTGCTAATCATTTTAATAATAACTTGTAACTAATTACACTACTTTGTATAGAAAATAGGAATTTCAATTTACAATACATTTATAAAATTCTTTCAGAAAATATTTTGTGTAGTTTATAGAACTGTGTCTTCTTTAATTAGAAATTGTAGCAAAAATATGTTTATTTATTTTTCTTTCCTCAGTTCATTGCTGTAATTTATTCTAACATTGGAAGACTGAGCATTATCATCGGCGTTGTATCCAGATGTGTTCTCTTAATTTTCTTTTCAGAGATCTGTGGTAAAATGTTAGTTAGTGACATGGAAGAAGATAAAATTGTTTTTCATTTGGTGACAAGTGAAGTAGTGTGATTGTGGCTCCCCTTCTAAATAATCATCTATCTGGTCCAGACATTTAAAAATGTGAACTCAAGTGTATTAAAAATTGTATCTTCTGGTACATAGTTTGCTAGGCCATTACTTGTAGCTCAAGAGTAGGTAAAATACTGCGGTATAATAAATTTCTTCTGTGTATCCAATGGGGAATTTTGACTTTGGATTATTTGCTCCAGTGGCAGTGACCATAAAGCTGCTCGATGCTTCTACACAGCCCATTCCAGGCCTTTTTGCTGCCCTCTCCTTCTCTGACACTGTCCAGTGGCTTCCTGTTACCTTCCCATGAAGGCTGATCTCTTCGTCAACATTATTTTCAAACATTTATGAAGTGTCTCTTGTGCAAGGCATGTTCATAGCCTAGCGAAATAAAAAAGTACCAAATATAGCCTAATAATATAAGAAAGTACAGGCCTTTCTCTGGGGCTATGATAAATTTTAGGAAAATGCTACACCACTGATACGTAAGACATAAGAGAGAAAGTGTTTTATGGAACTATAAAAACAAGGCAGTGAACTTTGTTTTAAAATTTTTTTTGTCCTAATTCAGTTTCCGTTGTTTCTATGGATGCATGAGGGTGTCAGAGCTAGCAGGGACCTTACAGTTAGTGTTTGGAGTGCCCCACTGTAGAAGCCACATGCCTGCACCTCACAGCTGTTTGGAGTTCAGAGGCCGCTGTCTTCCCTTGGCCTCTTAGATGGCAGCGCTTTGCTCTGTTACAGTCTCATATTGTCTTTTCCTCACTTTTCCTTTTTAATTTATTATTAATTCCATCCAATCAGACCTTTTTTTTTTTTTGGCCTCTTTTAGATTCTCATCTTCTTTTCCTGATATTTTTAATCTGGAAAGTCATTTCTTTAGTCTTGCTAGGACTTGTCTTTCAGGTCTGTGCACACCGACATAGTAGTCAGTAGCCTCGTGTGGCTCTTTAAATTTTAATTAGCACTGAATAAAAGTTTAAATAACTTTGTTTTCCCCCTTAGTATCAGTAGCCACATTTTAAGTGCTTAATATATTTACATGTATCTTGTGGTTACTATATTGGATAGCAGTTGTGGGACGTTTCTGTGACCTCGGGAAGTTAGATTGTAAACTCTCTGAGGGCAGGGGGCCATTTATGTTGGTATTAAGAACATAAAATCTAGACTCTTGGTGAATGTTTCAGAATGTGTGGCCGAACACATGCCCATACTCCGCTTTAGCTTCTTGCCAGTTATTTTGCTTTGAATTCTCCTTTTTGAATCAATTTATCATCAAGAACAGTCAACAACTTGGCATTTTCCTTTGCAGGTCATGTACAGTATATGTTGTGTGCCACATGATAACATACCGTACATAGGAATCTTGGAGAATGAAGGTTATAAAGATGCTTTTCACATTATGTTTCTTGTGTGGCTGGTCACTGAGGTAATCTGTGTTTTTTTTTTTTTTTTTGCTTTTTTAATTTAAGTTGTGATGGTGACTCCTTGATGATCATCCCTTGGCATGAGCAGAAACACCGAAATAAAGACTGGTGTGAGGAGCTGGAGTGCAGGTAACCAGGCCCTATTTCTTCGTAGCGAGAAGGCCTGTCTCGATGGTGTGAAGCCTGTGATCATGTTCTTCTTCTTTTTTTTAAAGATTTATTTACTTATGCATACAAGCTGGGGTACAGGCCAGAGGCGCGGGGCGGCAAGAGGGTTCACCAGAGACAGAGTGGGGAGCAGCACAGGCAGATCAACGGAAATCCACTGCTGAGGGGAGCAGCGGGCGAGGCAGGAGAGGTCTGCTGCGCCATGTGGGAAGCTGCCTGGCTGGGCTACAGCTCCACAGCGCAGCGCTCACCCACTGTGCCACCAGGGAGGCCCATGATCGCATTCTTGAAGGTGGCCCCTGATTTAAAGAGCTTGAATGAAGGAAAAACAAACAACTTGACTCTTACTCATTAATGGGAAAATATTAAATTTTACCAAAAAATTACTCTGAAAACAGGTTCTACAAATGCTCTTATTTGAGCTGTTCCCTGCTTAGCCTTTGACGTGTACGGATGTATTTTTCATAGTTGCTCTGTGGCGAGCGTGTGTTCTGTTCCTGACTCAATTTTAATTTTCATTTTTTATAAAACATCACCCTAAAAAGCCTTCCAGCATGGCAGCATCAAGTTCCAGAGAAGAGGGTGGAGAGGAGGCTGGGTGGAAATCCACAGGGGGAGCATTCGAGCCCCTTGGCCTCCCACCCCTCCCTTCAGGTGCACACCCCTCCCCCGTCTCACCTTCTGGATTTCCCCCAAGTGAGATTGGAGATTTATTTTTCAGACTCATGAACTGAGCCAGACAACCTCCAGATTTCTGGACCCTAGCCACCCCCTCACGCTACTGCCTCCTGCAGGAGAAACGGAAATACCCTGATGTTATTTGCTGTTCTAAAATTATTTGTTTTTAATTCAGTTTTCATTTTTGGTCATTTTGTATCTATTTGCCAATAGGTTACATTCTTAAAGCATTCTACAAAGCTTGTTTAAAAGCAGAGGCACAGCTAAAATCCGTGGTCCTTGTTCCCTTTCCTCATGTCCTGCTCTCTGGAGGTGACTTTTCCCTTCTTTCACATGACTGTTTGGCGTGGACCCCGGGTCTCTGACTAACATCATTGACGGCTGCTTCTTGGTTTTCAGTTCTAGTTGTCCTCTCTTGACTTCCTAGAGTGAAAGATAATGGTTTAGTTTCATTTTACTCCATGTACCCAGATTCTCCTCGAGTGTTTATGCCACCCTCCCCCCACCTTGAAGACTTGTTAATGTTATTTTGATGGGGTGTAAGGAGAAAGTGGAGCTCAGTGCATGGCTTTTACTGGCTGTATTTAGCTGGAAGTCCTCATTTACCAATTGTGATGAGAGACTGAAGAGATTCATTGAAGAGAGAGGCTGGTGCCAGTGGCGAAACCTGAGATTTGAAGGGTGAATAGGATTTAGCTCAGTGGAGGATGAGTTTGGCAAATGAGGAGGGGCGTGTGTGAGCAGAGGAAGATTCGAGGCGCTTCAGACACTGAAGGTGTGGCCTGCATTGCCGGAGGACACAGACAGAATTGAGACTGGCACTGCGACGACCCTAGAATATTTCAGGCAGATTGCAAGCGATAGAAGTCAGCCTGGGGATGATATAATCAGATTTCTGTTACAAAAAGATAACTGTATTACCTGAGGATATCATGAATTCAGGTTTGATCTGAATTGTGAAATATCTTAAAAAACAAATACCAGGGAGATTTTGGAACTTCTACCTGAAGCCCAGGATAGAGGTAAATGGTAGTTGTAATGTCTGTGGTAATTTATTTTGTAGCGTCACGGGGGAGACCTAGAGAGAGTGTTGAGTAAGAAGAGAGAAGAGTGCCAGACCAAGGGCTAGGGAGAAGCAAGGGCGATTGGCTAGAGGGGGCTATTCCAGCGAGGCGACCGAGGAGGGGTGGCCAGAAATGTGAGAGAAGTGCCAGTGTGGCCATCCAGAATGAGAGGCAGGCGGGTTTCTAGAAGGAGGAAGTGGTTAAATCCTATCCATGGGTGCTGAGAGGAAAAAAAGAGGGCTGACAAAGTACAAAAGGAATGCACAGTTACTTGCGGGTATTTTTCTTTGCTGAAACGGGGCAGCTTCAAAGGGAAGATTTCAAGTGACTTGTGTCCCAACGGGAAGGATCACTGATCAGAATGGTGAAGGCAGTTGTGAGACTAGTTAGGAATTTCCAATTATAAAATAAGAATTTCTTAATTTATATTTGAATTGGAATCACCTGGGAGTGTTTTTCCTGACCCAGGGCCTGACTGGCTGTCACCGGCGATTTAGATTCAGTGGGTCCTGTGGCGAGGTGATGCTGATTTGGTTACTAATCATTTCTTTTGATTTACTGTCCAGTCTGACTTTTTAAATTGGAAAAGCTAATAGCAAAATAAATGAAGCTTCCCGAAAATGTCCCATTTATCTTAAATGTGTGCACGTGCAAATAAGCTGACACTCCCACCCGAGCATGCACTCTCAACACCCTTTCTCTGTACCTGCTCTCTTTGTGTGTCTCTCACAAGCTTTCTCTCTCTGTCTCTCTGTCTCTGTGTCTCTCTCTCTCTCTCTCTCTCTCTCACACACACACACACACACACGCACACACACACACGCACTGTTGCAGTTTTCCTAGCATTCCAGCCAATGATTAATTGTTCCTTCTGTACTTTGCAGAATGGTGGTTGAGCCAAATCTCCCAGATGAAAGTGAGTTCTTGTACACTGCCCAGCCCGAGTTGCTGCAGTACAGGACCACCCAGCTTGTAGTGGAGAAGGTGATGGACTGGTACCAGACCCGGGCAGAGGAAATAGAGCACTATGCCCGACAGGTGAGTGGGAAGGACGCTGCTCAGGAGACAGGCCGTGCTCTGGTCCTTCAGACGCAGTGTGGCGCGGCAGAGATGGAGGTGCCAGGACCACACATCTAGTTTGCTGAGCACGAAGGGGACGTTTCTTGCTGCTTCTGCGCGCTTATGCTATGCCTCAGAAACTTTCGTGACTGTTTTTTCTTCTTAAAGAGCAAACACATATATGAAAAATTGCTCAAAATTTTTCCTTAAATTATTAGTTGCAAAGGGCCTCCCTGGTGGTACAATGGAGTACAATGGATTAAGCGCACGCTGTGGAGCTGTCGGCGGTGCGAGTTTGATGCCCGGCCGGGGAGATTCCCAGATGCTGCAGCAGACCTCTCCTGCCTCGCCCGCTGCTCCCCTCAGCAGCGTGCTTCGGTCGATCTGCCTGTTCTGCTCCCCGCTCTGTCTCTGCTGAACCCTCTCACCGTCCCACACCTCTGGCCTGCACCCCAGCTTGTATGCAAAACAAACAAACAAAAAATCTAAATTATTAGCTGCAAAGTATGGTACGTGCTGTCCCAGATTTCCCATATATTTTAATAGGTTTGATACCATGTTAATTTAAAAGATTGTATCAAGCTGGGCTTGCTTGATTAGTCCCCTGTCATGTTGCAGTGTTGCAGCTGATTGTTGTTTTGCTTTTCAGGATCCTTGTTTGACACTCTAATTTCTGATATTTTCTTTACGTCCAAGCCTAATTTCCCTCAGGGGCTGTGTGCCAACACTGAGATGCTTAATAACTGCAACTGTAACTGTAGGAGAGAGGCGTGGAAGAGAGGACAGTCACACTGAAGCTCAGGGTGTCTCAGTGTCAGCCTCAGCTCTTCATCTGACAGACCTGTTGGCTCTGGATCTCCCCCCTGCCTCTTCTGCGTCTTGGTCTTTTTCCTGGAGGTGTTAGTTCTTCCACCAGAGTCAATGAGAGCAAAGAAAACACACAGGGAAGATTATTAAAGCTTCTGCAAATTGACTTCTCTGCAAATGTCAGAGCAGTTGTCTTCACTTGAGGGAAGAGTAGATGGTAATTCAGAGCAAAGGAGAGCAGAGTGTACTTTGAAATCTCAGAGAGACCTGCCCAGTGGGTGCCCTTTTCCTACTTGCAGTCTTGGCTTCGCACCATCTCTCTTTTTCCATGGATTTTCCTTTGCCAGGAAGGATGAATAGAGGTTTTCAGGAGCAGCAGTTCTGTGGGAAGGAATCTGTGCCCCTTTGTTTAAACTTCTGCTTTATCTATCTGGCCTGGCCCTTGTCCCCATTTGACAGCTTTCTCAAATGCCTGCTCAGTCGAATTCTAATTTTTCCTATATTCATTTCTTAGACTTGAAGATGAGTTATTTGCTTGAACTAATGGGAATATTATAGAACAGACCTTTGTGTGAGATGGCCAGGAATATTATTAGCTCTTCAGGTTTTGAAGATGGGCAAGGACCGGAGTACATTTGAAAATCATTAGAATCCCAGTTATCAGAATGAAAATGTACTCTGGAGGTGATTCGAGTTATTTTCTTTGTTGCAGACAAACTAAAGTCTAAGGAAGGGAAAGGGAGCAACTTGCCCCGAGCACACAGTGGCAGAGGCAGACAAAACCCAGGTGTTTGAATCATCTTTCATGTAGAGTCCATATCAAAATGATCAGTTGCACAAATCTTAATTGTTGAGTGCAAGATAAATCACTCTCAAAAGTAGTGGTTTTCAGCTCTTAGGCCCATACCATCTTTTCTGATAGCAAATCTATTGATTTCTTCTTATTCTGATGTGAAAATCATAGACATCTTATTTACAAAAATAATTTCCAAAAAATTGACATAATGACTTAATTGCAATACATAGGATAAATAAAATATGTAAATGCTTGGTCATAACTACACTGGGACATCAAGTCAGCAGGAAACACCCTGAATGAGAGAGAGCCGAGAGTTTGACAAGCTGTTGTCCAGGGTGTGAGCAACTCATGGTGAGATCTTTAACGAAGCTAAGTGAAACCTTCTCTTTACTACGAGTAGCTTCATTCTGGGAAAATTCAGTTTAAGTTAAACCATAAAAAAGAATTTTATGTAATGTTGATTGAAGTTGAGCTCTAGACTGATAATTATAGCTAAGGTGCGTGGGCTCTTTGGAAGGCAGGTGGAGTCTGGACAGGATTGCTGTTTGGGGCCCCGGCACATAGTGCGACCCCTAGTGTTCATTCAGTGAACACTTCCCTCATTCAGTATCGATTGGCTCCCCCAATGCTTGTGATGGGTAGAAATTTCAGAACCCCACCTGGTGGACAGTTCTGCCCCCACTGAGAACTGAAGTCTTAGACCAACCCCCTGGATCTGGAAGTGACCAGTTCGTGTCGCACACCATTAACAAAGGCATTTTTGCTCTGCTAATACAGGAAAGACTCACTTGGTCAAAACTGATGAAGGGAGCTCTCAAGCTAATGAGGCATGATTTTGTACAGCAAATGTAGTTTGTGTGACATGCATCTAGATATCTTTTAAGAGCCAATGTCTGAAAAAATAGAAAGATGCCAGTGGGACTATTATGATTTACAGGAATTTAAAAATACATATAGCTTACTATTGTTTCGGATTTCCAAAACAAAACAAAACAAAATGTTCCTGTTTGATGGACTAGTTTTGTCAGAACACTGGAAATTTCTTACCTAAATTTCTAGGTACCCCTTTTAAAAGGTTAGCAGAAATGTAGGTGTGTGTGTGTTCTTCTATGTATTTAGAAAAACTGACTTCGAGGTATTTCTGTCAGTTGAGCAAGAAACTGAGAATTTAAAAATTTCTCGTTTGTAAAAAGTGCTGGGCAATCAGCCTTCTGCATTTCAAGATGTTAGGACTCCACAACTTAAATATTTTATACCCACATTTCAATCATTATTTTTAAATAGCAGTAACAAAAAGAGAAAAGGGGCCATACTAGAATGTGAAAAAAGCGGCTTTTTACATCTGTGTTCTTATTTATTTTACTAGTGTTTTAAGAATTTTAGGCTTAAAAAAATTGAGTAGAATACAAAGAATTCCCATATATGCCCTCTCCTTCCCCACTGTGGACCAGTTATCCATGTTAAGAAAAAGAACTATCAAGCCATGAAAAGATAGGGAGGAACCTTAATTATATATATCACTAAGTGAGAGAAACTAATCTGAAAAGACTATATGCTATATAATTTCAAGCAGGTAACATTCTGGCAAAGGCAGAACTATGGAGACAGTAAAAGATCAGTGATTGATAGGGTTTGCATGTGGGGCATGAATAGGTGGGGAACAGAGAATTTGTAGGGCAGAGAAAATATTCTGTCTGATATAATAATGGTGGATTCATGCCATTCAACATCTGTCAGAACCTGCCGTATGTCCATCACCAAGTGTGGACCCTGACGTAAAGTGTTGACACTGGGTCCTAATGAAGTTAGTGTGGGGTCATCACTTATAGAACTCCCCAGCCATCCTCCTGGGGAGTGTTGATAATGTAGGCGCTTGTGGGTGTGTGAGATGGGGGGTAGGGGGTATGGGAAATCTTTGTGCTTTTCTGCTCATTTTTTTCCTGTCAACCAAAAACTGCTCTAAAAGGCAAACCAACTACAGAGCTTTCTGCAATTAAAAATTTTAACAGTGTACACTAATTCGTACACACCTTGAGTTCTTTTTTGAGTAATTAGGAATGATTATAAAGAAAGGAAAGTGAAATGGGGGTGCTTATTTTGCTGGTTTGTATTTTCATCTCTGACTTGTTTAATGAAAATGCTGTTCTTCAGTTTCATTTTATGTGGTGAGGGTTCACGTGGCTTATGGTACAATCAGAGTGGTATCTGACACAATTTTATCTTTTTCATTTTTAGAGATTTAATTGATGTGGGACTTCTTTTTTCCTTGGTGCCTACAAATGCCTTTAGCAAAATTTGTTGTTTTAGGAAAGTGTGCATAGTGGTGAGATTTATCCATTGACAGCTGGGGGCATGTGGTATAATTATGTAAGTTGCAATAGAGCCTCTTTTCATTTATGGTACCAGTAATTTGATTTTAAAATATTTTTACCTTGGTAAGTATTTGGGAAAGCACAAAATCCAAAGTTGACACTCGGAGAAGGCTCTAGACCACAAAATTGGTGTGTATTAGAGATTGCTCATGTACTCTGTGTTCTAGGTTGTGGTTTATGCTTCAGTAGGTTTTCTCCATGCTGCCTGAAAATTCACCTGACATTATGTTTCCTAAAAATACAATGTATTCAGCTAGCTGAATCAGACCTGGATTGTATTGGTTTTTTTTTTTTTAAACTAGACATTAATTAAAAACATTTACCGCTGGAGTATTACCAGGTCATGCTTGCTTTGCTTCTGGCCTTATCTAGATAGTTGTTCCCCTTCTATTTGTTTGCACTCCTTGGTCCAGCTGCAAACACCTGTCTCCTTGTTCACTTCGTCGTCACCTGTCAGTCCCTGGGCCTCTGAAAGGCTTTCGCTAGGCCTTTGCACTTGCTTGGTGGTTTTCCCTTTGCCCTGCCTGACTGCCCCCTTGCCCTTCTCCTCTGCTCCACACCCACCCCTTAGTTCCTGATAGTGAGCAAATGATTTCGCTGTGAAAACTGGGAATTTGGGAATTCACTTTGATGTGCCGTCCCTCCCACGACCTTCTCCTCAAGGAGAGTCTTTGTTCTGTTCCAGCTGCCCTCTTTCCGGGTGCTATTCTGCATCCCCCTGGCTTGGGGTTGCTGGCAGCCCTGTCTTCCCGCCTGTCCCTTCAACCACCCCTTCTCTACTGAGCCTGCTGCCTTTTATTTGGTAGGTGGTTTAATGAATTTCGAATCAATCCTATTTTATAAATAAAAATGAAGAACGGTTTCTCCCTGGCCTCTGTGGTAGCTATCTTCTTCCCATAACAACTCAGCTGAGTTGTTGCTCTGCCCTTGGCAGTCACTTTCTCAGTGTTTGTCTCCATTTCCTGAGGAGGCTAGATACGCCCACCCTGGGTCCCAGGCCGCCTCTTAGGGTCAGACCCCTTGCCTCTGTCCTGTAACATCGTTGCCCTTTCGTGCCACTGCTTCCCGTTTCCTGCAGTCTGTTCTCTTAGACTTCCTGATAGCCTGTCTGTCTCCTCTCCCCTCATCCTTGTCTTAGCCCTTCATTTGGGTCTCCCCCTGAAGCTCCTGTTCTTTGACTTGTCCCTTCAGTGTTGCTCTCCCCCTGGGTGTCCCTCTGGTCACTCGCAGGGTCCTCTACGACTAAACTAATAATACTGAACAGTAGTTTTCCTCAGTCGTCTGCCTCTTCCCAGTTTTATCCTCTGCCAGTTCACCACTCACCTTTCGTTTATCGTTCAGTAAGTACAAAGTATTCTTTCCAAAGCTTACATCTATTCAGACCTTGTCCCAATCAAAAGCCCTTTGGTAGTATTGCATCTGTGGACAAACCACAGGTTGTTTAGTTCAGCAGACATTTCCTACTTCTGTCATCATGCTTCTCCTCACTTTACGTCATAGCGTCTTTTCAGTCTAGGAGCAAATTGTGCTTTGACGGCACGTCCTGTCTTTCGTGTTGCTCTCTGGCCCTTTTCCATGCCTGCGAAGAGCTGTTAGTCTTGCGAGCTCACCTTAGGCATTCCCTCCTCTGGGATTCTGTGACTCGCTCAGCTGGACTGCGTACCCGCCTTGAATCCCCATCACCCGCAGCACTTACCTCACTCTCTGCAACCCTTGATTTCTCTGATGGCGCTTCCCTCCCAGGTGGACAGATCTTTGAAGAAGGAAACTTCATCTTCTTTATTTAGTTTCATCCTCCTAACCTTAGAAATGTATGTAGAGCTCACAGTGGGTGTTGCTAAGTAATTGTTAATGGAGCCGTAAGAAAGTTAAGGAAGGGGTAGTGTGAGGCATCACAGGTTGAGGCCACGTCATTTGGTTTTGCTATCGAGTCAGAATATGTCATTTTGCCAACCTGATCATGTGACAGGAATCAGATAGCTAACTACTGAGCTTCTATAGGAGCATCATTTTTCATTGGATTTAAATGAAGTCTAAATATTTGAATTGAGACAGAAAATGTCTGGCAGAATTCACTCTTCACTGCGTATTTCCCGAGTGCTTTCTGTAGGATAGGCGCAAGGCGGGGTCGGCACGGGGCAGACGTTGTCTTCAGATAGTGAAACAGGATTAACCTGGCATTGTCACTGTTTTTTCTTGTCTGTTGATGCTGTGAGAGTTAAATAGACAAACAGATGTAAAACTGCTCCATGAATTTGAGGTAGCTGGCCTTTTCTTTTTATCTTCAGTATTTCATGCTGACTGGTTCTCTTGAAACAGTTTGATGCTGCTATGTTTGATCAAGAACTCTGATGTTTCTGTAGTGAAAGTATGTTCCTGATAATGCAGTTTTATGTAAAATGATTTCAAGAATTAGATGCCGTCGTGGAGGCTTTTACTTTAGAATATACGGGAAAGATTTTATACTCCGAGACTGACTGTCGCCTTTCCACTTTAGGTTGGCTGCGCCTTGTCACTTGTTCGACTTGGGATGGAGAGGCATATCCCTGGCTTGCTGGTTCTGTGTGACGACTTGGTTACTCTGGAGGCGATGGTTTATGAAGCTGGCTGCGATCTAACCCTGACCTTGAAGGATCTCCAGCAGATGAAAGACATTGACAAACTAAGATTATTGATGAATAATGTAGGTTTTATTTCAACTTTCAGCATTCCCTATGTGCTCCGATGAATATGAATGTGTTTCAAAGGCAGAGATGAAACGTGCTTTAAGCCTGAGAACTTAGTAAATATTTCTTAACTACTTTTAAAAATACCAGATGACGTGAATAATTTAGTAAAGACCCCCACACCTGCTTGGCTGTTCTTGCACCTCACTTGCCTTTGTTCATCACCTCATCTGTGTGACTTTTCCTGTTCCTCCCAGTCAGACATGCTTCTAAGGGAACTGGCCATTCTAGTCATTAGGTATCTCGTCCTTCACTGTGTGAAAATCCCCAACCGCTTTCATATTTCAAGGGGCTCTCGCTATTTCATGTTTCAACTGCTTTCATATTTCATTTTCACTTTAAAAAGAATAGTGGTATCAGAGGCCAGTGGTGTGTGGAGAAAGCATCTTGGCTTCGGAGGTGGTATGTTTGGGGAACTTGCCAGCCACTCATAGGTTTATCTTGGGTTACACCGGAGAGAGTACATTAGGGCCCCGTTCTGCAAAGCCCATTGAGTGGAGAGACCCCTCCAGACAAGACTGAGGACTCCTGGGGGTGCTCGTGCCTCCTGGTGCTGTCAGTCCTTTCAGCCTGGTGGCCTGGCTTGAAGGGTCCGAAAGGGCTGGTCCCAGCTCCTGGTCTTTCTCCCTTGACTCTTTTTCTGACTCACACTTTGTTTTCATTGTGCTTTCACTTTCCCTCTCTTATTCCTTCTTAGGCTTCTCTTCGCCTGTCCCCAACTACCCTTTCTCTTACTGATTTCTGGTCCTGATGATGCACCCAGTGCAGTTGGTCTGTGTTGTGTGTGACTCCTCTGGAGAAGTCTGTGTGTATCTCTTGGGTAATTGGTAGAACCAAGAGTTAGAATGAGTGATTTTCTGTGTCCTTTGGAGTTTTGTGAAGATGGAGGTTTAGGGTCAAAACAAAGCAGGAGAGGAAAAGGAAGGGAGCGCCTCCGGGATGGTGTTGATGCTTCGCCATTCTTAGGTGGCTCACTTCCGGGGCTTTCGTAATGTTTGTCCTTCTCTGTCTTTCTGCTCTCTTCTGTTTCTTGCTTTCTGTCGGTCTGTGGTCTCTCCTCGCTGATGCTTTTTACACACACTTTTGGGGTGGACCGTCCCTTTGCTCTGGGTGTCCTCACGATTGATTGGTAGAAATGGTCTGTTTATCGTCCAGAACTGAGCTAGGGCTGCTGGGGACCGCAACGAGGGGGTGGTGTGCAGAGGGGTCATAGTGCTGTGCTGCTGTTAACCCCGCTCGCCTCAGGCAGAAAGGACTCCTCTGCTGCCTCTCAGCCTCCTCGTGAGTCCCGCACTTGATGCCTGTTTTAGAAAGTGCTAGGCTTTCATGGTTTACTTGTCATCTAATTGTCTGTGAGCTTTAGAATGCATTAAATGGACAATCAGGCACTTAATGTGTGTGTGTGTTTCGGCTAATTGTCTTTTCAGTGTTCTGAGGACAAGTATGTGACTAGTGCCTACCAGTGGATGGTTCCCTTTCTTCATCGTTGTGAGAAACAGTCTCCCGGTGTGGCGAATCAGCTATTAAGAGAGTATTTAGTGACTTTAGCTAAGGGAGACTTAAAGCTACCTCTGAAGATATTTCAACATTCCAAACCAGACGTAAGTAGAAATTCTCCTTAAAAATCTCTGCCCTTTTTCTTTTTTTTTTTTAAAAAGGTTTATTTATTTATGCATACAAGAACTGGGGTATAGGCCAGAGGTGTGGGGTGGTGAGAGGATTCACCAGAGACAGAGTGGGGAGCAGAACAGGCAGATTTACTGAAGTACACTGCTGAGGGGAGAAGTGGGCAAGGCAGGAGAGGTCTGCTGCACCCTGTGGGAAGCTCCCTGGCTGGGGATCGAACTTGGGCTACAGTGGCTGCGGACAGCTTCATAGTGCTGAGACTTAATCCCTTGTGCCACCAGGGAGGCCCTTTTGCCCTTTTTCCACTGCAGTTTTAAATTTTATTTATCACTTTTTAAAATAGACTTTGTAAGTAATTTCCCTTTAAACAGAAAAGGAAATGGTTGACATTTTATTACTTAAAATGTCAATAATATCACTGTTTCAACAATGTAGTTCAGTTTTTTTTGATGTTCATGAAATTATGTTTATTTTGATTGATTCACTCAAATGCTTCTTGACTATCTATTTTGGAAACGGCAATACCAAAAAGACTATTAGTTGATGGGTTTAAATTTTTCTCTATAGGCAGGTGCTTTGTAAGTATTAACTCCTTTCATCCTTATAATAATTCTCTGGGTATTTATATTATATAGTGATATATTATATATAGATATATTATATCTATATAATATAAATATAGATATTTATATTATATAGTGATACAGAGTAATGAAAAGTGGGATGTCGAGTAGTTGGGCAATGCCTCGGGTCACGCAGTAGGCGGAGGGGCCTGGATCCAAACGTGAGTTCTGCTTCCCAGTTGTGTTCTCATCATTCTGCTCTACCTGACACCTGCCTTTGAGGACCTTCAAAGTATTATGAAAATCTTTAGCGTCTCATTAGGAGCTCTTGTATTCATTCTTGGTAACTCTTATATTTGGTGAAGACTATAATTCTTTTCTTTTGCTCATAAAAAGTTTTACGTAAATTTTTAAAATTTTAGGGAGTTTTATTTATGATCATTCTACCTATCAGTCTCTCTCTCTTTTTCTCTCTCTCTTGCCTCCACCAGACCACCCAGGTCCGTAACCCATCTGCCTTCCCATCCCATCCCTTCTACCTTTTCTTCTGCTCCCTCTTATAACTGTTACCTTCTTTTTCTGTCAAGTTCACATCTTAAGTTCTTCTATTGTTTTGCATGTAGTTGTTTTTTTTTTGGTATTTGTAGTCCTCAAATGATTGAAAACATCTGAAATCTGTCTTTCACTTTTTGGCTGATTTCACTCAAAATAATCACCTCAAGGTCCATCTATTTTGTGCCAACTACCACTCCTTCATCTTTCTTCACAGCTGTGTAATATTCCATTGAATATGTGCTCCATGTGTCTTTTTCCATTCATCTGTTGAAGGGCACTTGGGCTGGTGCCATGATTTGGCAGTTGTAAACAGTGCTATTGTGTATGTAGGTGTAGATGGATCTTTTCACGTTAAATTTTTCATTTTATTTGGATAGACACCTGATAGCGGTATTGCTGGGTCAAGATTTCCATTTTTATTTTCTTGATACATCTCTATACCATTTTCCACAGGGGCTGTACCAGCTTGCATCCCACCAACAGTGGATGCGCGTTCCTTTTTCATCACAGCCTCACCAACATTTGATAATTTTTTTTTTATGGGCCATTCTCACACGGGTGAGGTGGTATCTCAGTGTGGTTTTAATTTGCATTACTCTTGTGATAAATGATGTTGAACATTTTTCTTGTGTATGTAGGCCATCTGAATGTCTTCTTAGAAAAGTGTCTGTTGAGGTCCTTTGCCCATTTTTTCATTGGGTCATTTGTTTAAGAATTTCGTAAATTTTGGAGATTAACCCCTTGTCAGATGCATGGTATGCACTTACTTTTTCCCATTCTATAGGTTACCTTTTTGATTTTGTAGTGGTTTCTTTTGAGGTGCAAAAACTTTTAGGTTTGCTATAGTCCCACTTGTCTATTTTTGCTTTTGTTTCCCTTGCTGCGGGGGTTGTATTCCCAAATGCATCTTTGTGTAGATGTCCTGTGGTGTGTCCCCTGTATTTTCTTTCAAATACTTTATGGTTTCAGTTCTCATGTCCATTTTGAATATATTAAAGATTATTGTATAATTCTCTCTACACGGCTTCAATCGTTGTTCAGATTCTCTGGCAATGAGTCATTTTGTTAAGTGCACTATACTTTTGCAAAGTGATTAACTTCTTGATTTGGCCACAGATCAAATGCGCTGTTTCAAGAAAGATGGAAAGGTGGCTCCCTTTCCATCCTGGCCCTGTGCAGGATGGCATAATCACTGACTGTAGTGAGATTTAAGGCGTCTGTTTGGGATTGAAGCAGAAGCCATTTACAGCTTCATCTAGTCCTAAATTCTGATTGAATCTTCTTCCTTGTGATGGTCTTTGTCAGTACAGCAAGTCATCCAATAGTATCATTTCGTTCAACTTGTTTCATGTTAACATTGATGAGAAAAAACCAATAATCTAGATGTTGGTAATTTGGTGACATGCTTTGCTTATACCGCATTTACCTTAAAGCCAAGTCTAAGAACCCACTGATAACATTAAGTGAGATCCTACTCTAAGTCTGAAGACTGCTGACTTACATGGTCATAACTCCACTATAATCAGGACAGAAGGCAGACATTGCTTAGATAGCCTTGCGTTAACTTTTCTTTTTGGAATGGTTTTCTGTCAGAAATGTATCTGACCCTATATTATTTAAAACTTTCCATCTTCTTATAAGCAGCTTCTACCTACTGTTCAGATTTTAAATTTGGGGTAGTTTACTGTGAGCCAAGAGTGGGTTGCTTATGACAGCAGAATACATGTGAAAAGCAGGATGAATTGAATATGAATGTTTTATGAGAGAGAAGGAAGTGACTTTAAATTCTTTCCAGTAATCTTGTTTGTGATACTTCTTCCTTACAGAGTCTTGTAAATCCTTTGTATATCGTCAGCTTTTTGTTGTTTTTACTTAGCAATTTAACATGTGCCTTTTGAATAAAACATAGAGCCCTTTGCCTTTCCTAAAATCTATAAACACTAAAACAGAGAACAGTGGTGTGGCTCAACTCTTCCTCGCCTATCCAGACTATATATTTCTATCAGTGTTATCTTTGCAATCAAGGCAGATTTGACTAAATTTGTAATCCACACAAATTTAATTACATCGTGATCTTTGAAAACTCTCCAGTGACTCACCATTCCCACAGGATCAAGGTTGACCCTTCTCAGTGACTGGGAGCCTTCTTTGTGACCACTTCCGTGGCCTCTTCAGCCTCACACCCCTCCATGCATGCGCTAGGTCGCTTACACTCAACTTCCCATCTATTTCCTCTGTCAGGTTGTTACATGCCTCTCTGTGTTGCATAGGTTATTTCCTTCATTTGGGACAGTCAGACCCTTTCCTTCATTTCACAAATACCTACCTGTCCATTGAGGCCCTGCAGGATACAATTCCCTCCACTCTGAAATCTTCCATGACGATCTGTGCTGTGAAGTTCTTGTACCTGCCTCTATAAAAACTGTATCACATTGTGTTGTAATGATTTGATCCCATGTTTGTCTCCCCCTCCCTGTGTTTCCTAGACAAAGCTTTCTTTGTCTCATGTACCTCTAGATCAGTGGGTACTAGCAAGGCAGAGAACAAGTATTCGGTAAATTTTGGCAGGACAAAGTGAAAGTGAATGAATGAATCAAAACTGGGTTTCATTGTAATGCAGGCAATCACTTGACTGTGTTTGTCTGCTTTACTAGACTGTGCCTGGAACATTCTTTTTATTTTACTTCTTTGTTTTGAAAAAAGAATATATCCTGGATCTGCCACAAACCATGTACAAAACATTTTAGTAATGTAAGAGGAACAGAGATTTTTGTAACAGACAGCTTAGGCTAAGTTATGCCACATTAACAAATGGACCTCTAAATGTTGGTAGCAAGCATTCATTTCTTATAAGTGTGGTAAACTGCAGGGGGACTTTTGCTGTGTTCCATGTCTTATTCATTCCATGACTTGGGCTGAAAGAGGAGTCCTCTTTCCTAACTTGTGGCGCAGAAAACAGGACAAAGTGGAACCTTACAGTGACTCTTAAAGCTTTAGCTGCAGGTGCCTCCAGCACATCTCTATTGTCATGGGCCAAAGGAAGTTCCATGGCCTCAAATCTTCCCTCTCCTCTGTAATCCCCTGGCTGTAAGAGCTCATCGCTGATTTTAAACCATGGTCCTTTGCTCGCATTCTCTTTTGGAAAGTGGAACTTGTGAGGAAATTGGGCAAGTCTGAATAGATAGGCATTGGGCCGAGTATTTTCTGCCTTCTCATGTTCTCTTTCTTTTGTACTAGTACTTTTCACTTTTTAAATAAAAGTTACTCTTTTAAAAGTTTATTTAGATGTATATACATTTGAGAATACATACATTTTCAGGTTCAGACTCATCTGTATTTGATCAGTTTGTCATTTTGCAGCCTTAAACAGTTTTGACAAATGTTAATGTCAAATCAAATATACATATATTTTATTAATACTTTAATACCTTAAAAAATGTTTATAAGTCTTTCATCCCAACTACTTCAGAAACCCTGTTAGTTTCTTCTTTCTAGTCACCCATGTGATTTTTCCACTGAGAAAATGCTTTTGTTTGGCAGCTTCTCTCTGTTACTTTCATGTTTTATGAGTTTCTGTTAAAATGTGGAAATAGGTAGATTTTTGTTGTAGAAATTATTCGAAACTAATTTTGTTGTTGAAATGGGCTCAAGGAAATAATTTTAAACATCCATTTTGGTTTCCTGGGTGGTAGTAATATCAGCATTCTACATGTATTAGTTTATTCAATTCTACAGCATTGCTATTAGGAAGAAGCTGTTAATATCCCAGTTTTGTATATAAAGAAAAAAAAGGCACAATTATAAGATTATTTTTATACCCTAGAAAATATTCTAAGAATAGATATCTGTTGTTTACAATGGGAAATTGTGTATTCTGTATAGCAAAGTGACTCAGGGTATGGAGTATGGTCTGTGATTTGAATATTATTGCGTTATAATGCAACTCCTTTCAAGTGAATGTCAGTACTGCTTAGTTAAATGACTAGCATATACCACATACTGAAATGTAGTAGGTTCTGAACATCTTTGAATATTAGTTAAGGAATTTTATAATGTTAATAAATTGTGTCATCATTCAATGTGTTTCTTCTTTCTACCTAATCTTGAATGGATCATAAATTGAAAAATATGGTTTTAGCAGATGCAAAGCTTGTGGGTACAAATTACCTTTTCTGGCCAATTCTGTAATTAAAATGTGATTTCATTTAGAATTATTAAGGATGCCAAAAGTCTTTAAAGAAAAATCAAGACTTGTTTCTGAAACTGATTCATTACACTATTCAATATTCTATTGAAAGTGGTGCTGGGATATGGGAAACTGACTGTAAATCTTGACATTTAGTGCAGGCTTTATGTTCTCTAGCTGCAGCAAAAAATTATTCCTGATCAGGACCAGCTGATGGCGATAGCGCTGGAGTGCATCTACGACTGTGAGCGACACGACCAGCTGTCCCTTTGCTATGACATACTAGAGTGTCTGCCGCAAAGAGGATATGGGTAAGAATCCACAGTGAGCCAGTCTTCTTGAGCCTTTTTATTCTGACAGTTAAAACGAAATTGTTACTACTTCAGATGTTCATTATAGAGAATTTTGCAATATTGAAAAATATGAAGAAGAAAATGAAGTCATCTGCAAACTTGTTGCATCAATTTCTACTCTTTCTTTAGTGTAGGAGAAGTCAATATGATTTTGCCAACTTTGAGAACAAATTGCCTGCTAAAAACCGGCAAAAATACTATCCTGATCACCTCAACAAAAATACTTTTTACAGTAATGGCTGATTATACCAGCAGCTATTTTTTTTTTTTGTAATATCAAAACCTGACACTTTCACCTTCAATCAAGTCATGAAACCTGGCATCACTAACAGCCAAACAGCCAGCCTTGTGTGCTGCCTGGTAGGATGTGGTATGAAGTGAAACTGATTATCCCGAGTCTAATCAGTCCTCAGTCCAAACTTCTCATTCACACTAAATGCCAGTTACGGGGGAACAAGTTCCACACGCCGAGAGGAAGCTGTCGGTACAGAGTACGGGCTGTTCTACATGTCACCTCGTCCTTCCCCTTTGAAAAGTCCGTGTCAAGGAGACAGATTGGTGGGGATGGGAAGTCTCTGTTTTAAAATCGGGAGTCCAAAGACATTCGTCTTCTCCTGCTACTCATTGCTGCGGTGTATTAACTAGTGATAGCCAGGGAAGGGGAGAACTTATAGTAGATGGAGCAGTGGCTCTCCCACCTTCCCCACCCTCAGACCCCTGTCTTCTAGACGCAAACACTCTTGTAGATCGTGTTTTCTCTTCTCTGCCTGTCTCCTTTAGGATATAATGCTCATGTTGCTATTTATTGGTTTTGCAATGTTGGACGATTATTGGTTTCCTTTTATGGAAACCTTCCTTTCCCCAATACCTACTTCCCCCCATTTTTCAGTGCAACTAAAGCAATAATTTCAGTACGATTGTGCATATATTTTTACACAAAGCAAGGTATGATTCTATTTTTGCTTTGTGCATTTTTTTGTTTTTCCTGATTGAATAATTGCCTTTTTTATGTTTGGTTTGTTTCATTTATCTCCCTCCCTCTTCTGACAGAAGTGTTGAACTCCTTTCCATGGTCAGAGATATCTACTCAAATCTCAGTTCTTTCCCTTTTTTTCCTCCCCCATCCCCTTTTCTTTTCTTCCTTCCAAGAATCCTTCTTGGAATTATCTTTTCTCTTGCTCTGACACGAGCGAACTGTTATCTCTCTTGCTGCACAGCTGTCATCCGGGGACTCAGCCCCTCTCTCGTGTTGTACATGGCCTTCCTGGCATTTCTTGTTTTCTCCTGTCTTCACTTATTCCCACATTTTGATAGAACATGGTCTTTAATTGTTTCCTGTCAAAGATTGCATGGGAGACATTTTTGTTTTAAGCCTGTCTTGTGTCAGAAAAATACCATTGCCCCTTGTCTTGACAGAAGGCCGTATGTGGATTCCTGCGTTTGCCAGCGCCTCCTCCCGAGCTGGCCGCCCCGTGCTTGGCTTCTCCAGTTGCCGAGCAGCCCAACCCACTCCAGACATCTGCCTCTTAGGCCTATTTTTTTTTCTTATTGGAATATTAGAGTACCTTCTCTGCACTCTTAATGTTCTGAAATACAAATGTGTTTTATTGAGTCTAAACTTACTGTGTTTTCATTTAAAGAACCTTTTCTAAATCTGGAGACAGGTCTTTTGGACCTTTGGGGAACTTTCTCATTTTTTTTCTTGATAAGTTTCCTTCGAAAGTCCGCTTGTACTCTCTTCATTAGCTCATTTTATATTCTCTTTTTAGTGTTTTTTGCCCCACTTTTAGATTTTTTGTTAAATGACTTAGGAGATTTCCTCAGTTTTATCTTTTAACCCATCTTTTTATTTTTAAATTTATTTCTTTTTAAAAAATATTATTTATGCATATAAGAACTGGGGTGCAGGCCAGAGGTGTGGGATGGTAAGAGGATTCACCAGAGACAGAGTGGGGAGCAGAACAGGCAGATCTACTGAAGTACACTGCTGAGGGGAGCAGCGGGGGAGGCAGGAGAGGTCTGCTGCGCCATGTGTGTCAGCTCCCTGACTGGGGATCGAACTTGTGCTGCAGTGGCTGCAGATAGCTTCATAGGCTGAGACTTAACCCGTTGCGCCACCAGGGAGGCCCAAAAGAACTTTTTTTTTAAAATGTAGACATTACAGTTTGGGAATTGGTTTGTTTTCTAAGAGTTTGTACACTGAGAATTCCCTCTTTTGTGTATATGTAGCTGAAATTTTTTTTTGCTTCACCTATTTTTAAAATTATTTTGTTGTTTTACAAGAAACATTTGCCATTGACTTTCAAGAATACTGTGTTGTTCCTTTGTTGATTTATATTCACAAACACAATGACTGAACTTTTTTTTCAGCCAGATGGAGTATGCTGCCTAGGTAAGATACACACAAATTTAATTAGGTGAACTGTGTGATTGTTCATTTCCTAAGTGGTGAAAAAATAGTTTACCACTTGATAGACAATCATTTAGCCATTAAAAATAAACAACTAATCACTAGGAAAATATAAATTGACAAACTTGGTGTGAAGAATGAAGAGAACCACAGAAAGTGTTTTGAAGTTTTATGCTTTAACACTGGGGTCACTTATAATTACAAAGTACTTAGGAAATTATAAAGGTGGACTTTAATCATTAGGAAGTAAATGGAATGAAAAACAGTATCAAGCTACTTTTTTTGTGTTTGTATAAATATGTTTGAAATCATTAGTAAAGCTCCAAAGATCTTGCTGGAATTCTGTTGGCTCTTTGATTGGAGGCATCGGATACAGTGATTCTAGGTTCAGATGTTCCCTCCCTGGTTGGGGACCAGAGTTGTGTGTGAGTCACTCATAGCTTGTATCAGCTTTTCGATCCAATCCCTGCGTTCACTGGTACATGCATTGCGCTACTCTGGGCCTAGAGTCTGTCCAGTCACATTTTTGTTTATGATCCTTTTTTTTATGACAGTGTTTCTCCTAGTGCTTTTGTCTACTTGCTTCCTCAGAAAGGGTCTGCTTTTTATCTCCCTATGTGCTAGGGATTTTCTCCATTATGGCTGTACTTCTCCTGTTCCTTAATGTTGAAGGGGATATAGCAGGAAAGGGGGGCATGAAGGAAGCCTGAGTGTATGAATCCTAATGGAGACTTGCTGGGGGCCACAGGAGGTGTAGACAGGCCTAGGAGGGAGCCAGCATGCAGGAATGTGTGTCCTTATCTGTCTTACTGGTTAAGACAGCAGAAATTACGTCTTTTCCCTCTATCTCACCTTAAAAATAACTACAATTTATTTATAATTCTTTTTTGCCTTTTGGCAATACTGAACTGAAAGCACTTTTTGCCCATGTTGGGTTAATTTGTAATAGAGGATTTTGTTCTACTCCAGCATTTTTTGTCTTAATCTTTTTAGTGATGAAGATGCTGAATATGAGTCCAGGTGTTAAGACAGAAACTTTATCTGGATGGTATAGCGTTGTACAAAAATATCCTTTTTTTTCTTTTATGTAAAAAGCTTCCACTCAAACCTAATTTTAATTTCTTTATCCTGATCCTTTAGTCACAAGACAGAGGTCACCACAGCTCTTCATGACAAGGTGGACCAGCTGGAACAAATTCTCAGGTGAGGAAAACAGTTGTTTACTGGCCCTGTGCAGACGGGGAACGTCTGTCCATGAAATAATCGCCTTAAGGGTGCCTCGTGGTCACAGTTTGATGTAAGAGTTGTTTAACTCTGGAGAGTGAACTTTAACACTACTCTTTGGTAGGGTGGTAGAATAATGAGGATACAAAGTTTGGTGCATTCCCACCCAGGTGTTGCTCATTCCCAGCTGTGCAACATCTGAGCTGAGGATTTTCTTTCTTGTGATATTAACTCATGAGATGGTGGACTTGACATTAGGTTAAACATGGAAAGTGCCTCGCCCAGACCAGGCACCCAGGAAGTGCTGTTCCTGCAGTGGTGACCCCTCTTGCAGAGAATCAGGTTTATGATATGCCAAAGTTTCCTTTCTGGGACACGATACATTTGATGGACTATTGGGATTATATCAAACTGCTCGAGAGTCCCCAAGTAGCCCTCTAGTAATACCCTTTACTGTCAAAATGAAACATTGAACTGTTTCTTTTGGGAACTGAAATTTCCTCATTTACCATTTAGGAAGTCTAAATTTGTTTAGTAGTATTTATTTTTATGTGTCTATAAATATGCTTGCATGTAATTTTCAGATATTTGTATTAAAATTTTAGAAATTATTGTTTTAGAAATATTAAACTTTGTTCTTCCAATATATAATTGTAGAAACTCTAATAATACCACTTTTAGTGGTAATATGACTAATAGAGTGTAATAATTTGGAGTCTACTAATTAGAAATTTTATTCATTCGTATTAAGGGATTTTAGAACAACAACATTTCAAGTTGTATTCTGTTTAAGGAAACCATGTTTTTGTGTACCATAATTATGAGTTTAATGAAGAATTAACTTTTCAGTTTCCTTAGGACCGCTACTTGTTTTTACCTAGCCTGATTCTTATTACTCTGGTGTTTGAAAGTTATGCAGGTTTTTTTTTGAAAAACGTTTAATAAATCAAGCTTTTAAAATTGTAGGTTGTCTTGTTTCTTTCCTCCCGTTGCTTCCTGAAAGACTGAATATAGTTTGAGTAGAGCTTAGTGGGTTAAGTTTATGAAGAGTCACTCCTTACGAATCTGCACAATCACCTTTGTTTTCCTAATGAAATGGAGAAGAGATATCTCACAAAGATAAAGTAAAATAAAGGCAGTTTATTTCACCCCTCGTTCCTTGGTGTAACTATGGCTGGTGCAGGCATACACATTAAGCTTCTAGTACTTCAAGAAAATGGTAACACCCAGTGGGTTCCTGGGTGTTCTCTCGTCAGCTCAATTTACTGACCTTTTAAAATAAGAACTTTTTATTCCTGTTCCACCTCATAACCAGTAATAGTTGATAAATGTTTTAGTCACATAATGTCAGGTGATGTGACCCACAAATGACCCACGAAGAGTCATTCTACCTGGCCACATTCTTGTGTGGCCCAGTAGTAGTCAAACCATAAATCTGAGATTTAGTGAGATAGATCAGGTGTGGCCACAAAGCCGGTCACTAGGGAATGGGGTATAGAGAGGAGATCCTTCTGAGACAAAGATAACTTGTGGCATGATTGCTTGTGTTTTTATAGGTTGGATTCTGGAAGGAGATTGAGCCTTGGGATGTTTCTGTGGTTCCCCTATCCTAAAATTCTTTGCTTATTGCTTTTCTAGTACAGTCATGTATAAAAAATAAGAGTATGATTGTTAAGAGTTAAAACTGGGTATTGAAATGATAGAATTGGCTTATTTTATCAACTTTTTGCTTCATGAGTACAGGAGTTAGAAAAAAGATTTTGAGGTAATGGTAAGTCATGCTTTTTAAAAAGTGTATTATTGTTCCAAGGGTATATGATAAAAGTAGGAGAAATAAAATTTTATAAATAGTCATTAGATATAGTCATACAGTTTTATATATATATATAATCATTTTTCTTTGCTAAGAATTGATGTAATATGAAAAATTGAGTTATTCTATATGTTGCCTTTTTTAAAAAATAGTGAACACTTGATACTTATATGTTTAAGAGTCTTAGAATGTTTTGTTTGATAGCAAGACTTTAAAATATTCTTTTTTTGATGACAGTGTATCAGAGCTTTTGGAGAAACATGGACTTGAGAAACCCATTTCCTTTGTTAAAAACACTCAGTCTAGCTCCGAGGAGGCACGCAAACTGATGGTTAGATTGACTCGGCACACTGGGCGTAAGTACGTATGAAACACAAATCATTGATTTTTGCACAGATTTTTAAAAAATACTTTTTTTTTCTTTTCTGACTTCATTTAATTATAACTGACCAATAGGAAATTGTACCTATTTAAATGTAGCATTGTAAGTTTTGAGCCACACAAATACCTGTGACACCCTCACCTTACTGAAGTAAATGAACATGTCATCGCTCCTAATTTCACATTAGTCTTTGAAAGATACATTCACTGGGTATAGAATTTACACTTGACACTTTTTTTCCAGTATGCTCTAGTATAGACATTACCCAGCTAGCTTCTTGCTTGTATTTTTTCCAGTCAGAAGTCTACTTTCATCCTTATTCTCCTTCAAATGTGTTTGGCTTATAGTATGGTGTTCCCAATTTTTATATTTTACTTTTGGCTGATTCCAAAGAGACCACGTTTTCTTCTCCTCCTCATCCCCCAGGCAGCCCCCTGTCAGTGAGTCCCAATGGAGAACGCTGCTGCAGGACATGCTGACGATGCAGCAGAATGTTTACACGTGTCTGGACCCCGATGCTTGCTATGAGGTAACTAACTGCATGTCCGAATCAGATGCTTTTCATGTGGGTGCTTTGGGGTTACAGTTTCTCATTGGACTGAAAGGTGACAACTGTAAGTGTCCCTGAGATGTGTTACTGAGCCAATGCTAGGCATTGAGTGGTGCTCTGTAGTTGGCAGGTCCACATATTCCTCCCCACCCCCCCACCTTGCTGGTTGAACTAGCATTTATTTAATGGGCTAACTCTCCTGGGAGCCTGTGAATCTTACTGATTCCTCTCACTTCCATGGTTTGGAGCATCACTAAGACTTATTCAGTCTACCTGAGAAAAGCTTTTCATTTCTGCCCCATCTCTGTTTCTGTTGAATTGTAATCATCCTCCAACTTGTCTCCCTACTTCCATATCTTTTCCTAATTTGCACCGACTCAGAGTGTTCTTTGAAAGCAGAGCTTTTCATGATGTCCCCCTTCTTACAATTAACTGCTATTTCTATATCAATAATCAGAAAGTAACCATACTTTTTAGCGTGGTGGAGAAAGCCCAGCAAATCCCAGCTGCCCTGTCAGTGCTCACTTTGGGCTTCCCTCCACACCCCATGCTCCCGCCAGCTCTATTGTGGACCCTCCACACCCTCACGTTTCTGTGCCTCTGCAAACACTGTTCCCTTTGGCTGTGAGACATTCCTCTTTCCTTTATTTGAAAATGGCCCATAATTTTCAGGACTCAGCTCACTAGTTATCCTCTTTAGGATGATTGCTTTGTATTTTCATATAACTTGTCTTTATTATAGCCTTTCTTTCAAATGCAGTTACCTGTTTCTATGTGTTTCTTCGATTTGGTCATGAGCTCCTGGGTCGGCGTTGCCATATCTTTTCTGTCCTCCTTCCGCCAGTGTGTATTAAAATGTCTGAAACAGAAAAGCTACTTAGGAAATGGTTGTTAACTGACTACGATTGTAACCTAGGGTGACTTAATCATTATTTTGGAAAGCATGAATATTATATCAAATTGCCATAGTTTGTAGGGGGAAAATGATCCAGCTAACCCATTTTAAATAAGGTTCAGTCTAAAAGCAGGTTCCCATTTGAATTTTCCTATCAAGTAAGCCACATGCGAAATTGTTTGGAACATTCCTTGTGTCACTTTGCTCACTGGTATCACTCGCTAGCACAATGAGAATTATAAAAATAGGTCTTTATTTTGTGAAATTTCTGGGTAGTTTAACTCAAGGTAACTTTAACAGAAGAGTACTGATATCACCTGTTGGGAAATGAATGGATTTATATTTGAAGTTCAGGTTTTTAAATGCTTGAATGAGTGTAAAGTTTATATTGATGATTAGTCTCCTAACACTGACAGCTGCCAATAACTTCTCTTTTTGCATCAAAAGTGAAATTTTAGAGAACTGAAACCCAGTTTTCAGGAGAAGATAATTTGCATGCACATGGGGCCCAGAACCTAGTTGTCATTAGTATGCCTGAAATAGTGCTTTTAAGTTGGATTGGCATTACTTTGGTATTTCACTCTTCCTGATTCTGACTGAAAAATTGGCAATAAGTATTTCATACTTGAACTGGCTCCTTAACAACTTGACATAATAAATTGTTTTTGTTATAATTTATCACCTTTTTATTGGATTTGATATTTTAATGACTTCTGGCTCTTAGTTGCTCTCTCCTTTGAGAAAACATTTGAAAGCATATTATAACGGTTTTGAAATGATTCTAGAGGAAGGTAATATAGATTTGGCAAACATACAATTCAAATATTAGTTTAGTGTCTTTTAAAATATACCATATTGTCTTACTGACTTTTGGCTATTGTTTTTCTGTCCTTGGAAAATAATTTGAAAGCTCAGTGGCACAATTTTGAGAATGTTAGGTGTAGATTTTTATCCAACTTAGAGAAATCTGTATTGTTCATGTTAGCAAAACCATTTAAATTTTAGAATGACTAAATTGTATTTTTCAATATTGGACATTGACTGTGGCTTACTTGAGTAAACTAAAGGCATAGAGAAAACATTACATCTAAATCACTAGGTACTTATAGAATTATTTTCACCTGTCAGATATGAGATTAGCATTGTTCTTTAATAATTTGTTATTCTGTCACAATGTATGTTTTATTGTGAATCCTTGTAGATGTTAATGACCTTTATCAAGTCATTTAAATAAAGGTGTGTCTAGAAATACCTACCCAAAGAAGCCTGGTAGCAAGTGAAAATAAGGGGATCCCATGAAAATTGGACAGCTTTCTTACTTAAAAGGAATCTCTTGCTTTTCTTGGAAATCCCCATCTCTTCCATTTCTATGCTATCCTCCTGATCGTAGATTGTAGTGTGACGGGGAAGTGCATTCTTGGGGAAGGTCTTATGCTATTGTATGTTGATATTATTGTGTTAAAAGATTCTTTGTTTAATATTTTTCTGAAGTAAATAAATTCAGTTAAAGAAAAATTATGTTAACTGATGCTGTGATCTGCCCACTAATATGAAAAGTGGTATTTGTTTTATTAATTACCTTCTGTTAGTGATTTCTGCTTCACTTAGTTTGTAATTTGCAGATTATATGGCATATTGTAATGTAATGACTAAGTGCAAGCACAGCATTTGTACTCTGGCTGTTTACTCTGTGAGCCTGAATTCTGATGCTTCAAGCAGTCATGAATTATGTGTGTCATATTCAGACTTTGGTGGAGGACTGCGGGAGTCTTGGTTGTGGCTCTGGGGTGGTGACATGCCCTGAGGAGATGTGACCCAACACCTTTAATCACATACAGTGTTTAAACCATTGTTAAAAAAGCTATGTTGACTTAAAACAAAAAAAAAAAACAAAAAGTTGAAACATTGTAAGACAGTATTTCTAATGGTTTCTGTTTTGAGTGAATTTGAACCTTAAATTTATTACTAAAGTATTCATTGCAACATGTTAAAATACTGTGGTTCATTCAGTTAAATTGTTTCTCCTTCCCGAAAGATGGATTTTTGATAATTGAAGTGAAATTCTCATAAAGTTAACCATTTTAAAGTGTTCAATTCTGTGGTGTTTCATGTCTCCTTGGTGGTGTGCAGCCCCTAGCTCCAGGGTGGATGTTAACTTACTTCACTCGCCTATCAGAGCCTCCATTTTGTTGAGAACCAAATCCCCCCTCTTAAAGCATTAATTCCAGTTCCTTCTTTTCCCCAGATATTTACAGAAAGCCTGCTTTGTTCCAATCGCCTTGAAAATATCCGCTTGGCTGGGCAGATGATGCATTGTAGCGCGTGTGCCATAAATCCCCCAGCTTGTGTGGCCCATAAAGGGAAAACCCAGTACAGGGTCGGTTACGAGAAGAGCGTGGACTTGGTGTTGGCCGCCAGCAGAGAGTACTTCAACTCCTCCACCAGCCTCACAGACAGCTGCATGGACCTGGCCAGGTGAGTGAGCGTCTTCTTCCCCGAGAGGGAGCCTGCGGGCAGAGCACATGACCCCATTGTTGGTTTTTAGCCTTTCCAAGAGAGCATCACAAGTACAGATTAAGGGTCTGGGGTACCATTATTTATTGCTTAAAAACTTGATTATGTGATAAATATTCATCCACTTCCTCATAACGCGTGTTCCCCAGCACGCTTTCCCACAGCCGTTCTTGCTGACTCTGTAAGGCTGCGCTCTTCTCTCGCAAAAGAATTATATGTGGTGGCATGCAAATTCCAGTTCTGGAAATTTTCAGCTCATATAGGTGACGTCTTTATCCTTAACATGGCTCCACTGATTAGATGATCAATTCGAGTCTTTTCCAGGTGGAAATTTTTAGGCTATGAAGTCAGTCCCTATGAAGTGGCCCTATTACATTGATATTTTAGTACATTCTTCTTGTTAACACTAAGAAGACGGTGTGTTTATGATCTGAATTCTCTGTAGTTTAGATGTGCAGAATTACATTGATTTTTTGGGGGAAGCATCTTTATGATTTAAAGTGTTTTTTTTTTAAGAATCTTTATGATTTTAATTTTTTTTATGTAAAATTAAGAGCCTAATAATTATGGACCAATAAATAGAACATGTATTGCCTCTGAATTAATGAATCTTCAGACCTTCAGAAGGATCACCTTCTGTTTGTTGTTCTAGGGCCTGGCAGTGACCCAGGAGATGTGCCCTCCCCCTGTCCTCTTGCCAGCTCCGGGCATTTTCAGCTCTGCTCTCCAGCCCACTTGTGTCCCCCTTGTGGTTATGTCTCCTTCAGTTCAGTTCTGGATGTCTGCATCTGTTCCCTTTTTCTTGGTCTGAGGTCTCTGTTCTAAACCCGACTCTACCTCTCCTTGCTCAGAGCTGAGCTGATGTCATTCATTTCGAGAAGCAGGATTTCTAGCTTTTTCTCCCCCCTCAAGGCAATTGGCAATTTTTCCATGGACCTGAGTTTCTCATGCAGTCTCTGACTTTTTATTTCTTGATGAAAACACTGGAGACCACCGGACACACCTTTCGCCTAACGGTGGCCTTGAGATTTGCTTATTTGCTTTTTCTTACCGTGTCCCATTTCCTATGACCAGGCATGGTAATTTTATTCTGTCTCCTCAGATTTTCTATGAATTGTCTGTAAGAGGGCTTACATTTTATTTTACATTATTTGACAAGTAAATCATCTGTTTATTTAAACAAAGAAAATGATAGGAGCCTGATCATTCTGTAACTATTTTGCATGTATACTTATATATAATTTTACAAAAGTGAGATATTACTTTATATTCTTTTTCGTGACATGCTCTTTTTAGTAGGTATGCCAATACACAGAGATCTCCATCATTGTTTATGCTATAAAGCATTGTGTGGCAGAGTTGTACTGTATTTATCCAGCTCTTTTTAGACTGCATTTGATTGGTTTCAAGTTTGCCTGTTTTCATTGTTGGAGAAGCAGCAGAGTGTCAAGGTTAAGTATACAGATTTTAGAGCAAGATGCCAGTGTACAAATCCTGTCTTGGCCATAACAGCCGTGTGACCTTGGGCCAGCTATCAGGATGTCAGCTTCTTCAGCTATAAAATGAAGATAATAATAGGACTCCTTCCTCGGCCTGTTGTAATAGTCACCGAGTATGAAGGCTGGTTACCGCTGCGCCCTGCCTGCCGCTTTGATGCTGCCAGCTGGGCCTGCTGACAGAGGTGACGTGCATAAGATTCCAATGTTGTTACCCAGTTGACGGGGCACCACTGTGCCCCGATCCCAACTCATTGTTAACATTTCAATTGTTGCCTCTTCAACATGTGCATTTGTATTTTTTCTTTTGAGATCTGGCTTGAGCTTTTGTTTATTTTTTTTTCTGGGGTGCTCACCTTTTTATTACTGATTCTTGGGAAAATTTTTAGTATGAGGAACATTTGTTCTTTGCTTTGCCTAAGTGTTTTAACTGTATTGTCAAGTTTTTATTATATGTAATTCATCTTTCAAGTTGCTATTCAGAAGTAAATATATTTTTTTCTCTAATAGTTTCTACCTGTGTTATTTTTGAAAGACCTTTAATTCCTAGACCATCAAATTAGTTTCTCATATTGCTTTTTACTCCTTTGATGCTTTTAGTTTTACATTGAATTTCTAGGCCTGTTTGTAATTTAACTGAATATAGTGTCACCATTCAGATTTACTTTCTCTCCCAAATGATGAGTAGTTGTTTCAACTGTAGCAAAACTTAAAGAGAACTTTTTCCCAGTGATATCTTATTATAGAGAGAGCCATGTTTTTTCAAACCATGTTATTGAACTTGACAAAGTTGTTTAAAATAGTTAGTAATTTTTTTTTCCCTTTTTCCCTAAGGGCTTATATTTCTATTTCAGATGATGAAAATATAAAATAGAATAGCCTTTGAAATTGAGAGTTGTGTTTGACCTAAATCTTTTTGGCAGGTGTTCTCAGAGATCATTTTAAAAACTATGTTTCCTGTAGTGTCCTTCAGTCCCTCTCTTTTTTCTCCAAGGACATATACCTTGATTTTAAAATGATGTCATATGTATATAATGTGGCACCAAACTAATTGCGACCTCTGAGTCTCAATAAATATATATTTAAATATTGACAATTATATTGAATATAGAAAATGGCCCATGTGTTCTTATTGGTTTAGTTATTACTTATTAGCTAGTTCTTTTTTATGAGGAAGCAAGAGTCACAAGATAAAATATTCAAATACCACATAAAGGTTATATATTGACAATAAATCTCCCTCCTTATTCTAGTTCCCCTAACTTTTTATTTTTTTTAACCAGTTTCCTATATATCTTTCTAACCAGTATCTTTCTAAAATAATAAGATATTTTGAATATTTTAAATGTCACCCTCTTCTTTCTTAAGTCATGCATAAGTACTTACTATTTCTACATACCTTTCTGTATCTTATTTTTTTCCACTTACAATCTTTATTGAAGGTTTTCCCTTTTGAGTTCACATAGGTTTGTTTCGTTCTTTTCTGATAGTTGTAGACTATTCCACTGGTTGACTTTTATGTATTTGATTTGGTTAATCCCTGATTTAGTGTATTTTCATGTAAAAACACGGTGGTAGCGAACATTTCTAGTTACATCTGGGCATGGGTGAGCCTAGCTATGGTATAAATTTCTAGTACTGGAATGCCAGGGTTCAGTGGTAAGTTTTATTATAATTTTTTAATATATACATTTTTATTTGTAACTTTTACATAATTTAGTATTCTCCAGAAAATTTCCACCACTAATTCACCCATGAATCATCACCATAGTCCCTTGTGCTCTTCTCTACCCTATTTTGATCCCTTTCCTCCTCCCCTCTCACAGATTGTCTCTTATCTGCTAGTTTTGTTTTATTATTATTATTATTATTATTATTATTATTTTTATTATTTTTATTATTATTATTGTGGTTATTTTTTTTCCCCTGGTCACTTATTTGGTTCTCCCATATTCCTCCTATAAGTGAAACCATTCGATAATTTTCTTTTTCCTTCTGGCTTGTTTCACTGAGCATGTAATTATAGTATAATTTTGGTAGGTGCCAAAAAGAGGTTATGCACCTTGTACATTTGAAACAGTAGTACATGTTGGTGCTCGTCTGATTTAAATCCTACAGTTCTGCAAGACCAAGCCAGGCCTGTATCTGTCACTCAGTTGTGTGGGTGCCTACTGGGGCCCAGACAGCTCCCTGCTGAGCCTTGACGTTAGGCCTAGTCAGCTCCTTCTGGCCTGGTCTCTGCCTGTCTTTCTAGTCTCATGACCGTTGTTCTTCTACATTCACCTTTCGGAAAATAAATTTGTTTATTAAAATACTTATTAAGGTATATTTTCTCTGAATTTTAAATGAATTGCTTAGAATACTCCATTGGTATCACAAATTCTTACATTAGCTAAGCATTTTTTCCTACATTTATGTCAGTTCTCCAGCATCAACTGATTCTTCCTTTTTGGCCAGAAAAATGTCCTTGTGCTGCTTTTTTTTTTCTTTTAAGATTTATTTTATTTATTTATGCATATAAGAACAGGGATGTAGGCCAGAGATGTGGGGTGTGAGAGGATTCACCAGAGATAGAGTGGGGAGCAGAACAGGTGGATCTACTGAAGTACACTGCTGAGGGGAGCAGCGGGTGAGACAGGACAGGTCTTCTGTGCCATGCGGGTCAGCTCCCTGGTCTGGGATCGAACTCAGGCTGTAGTGGCTGTGACAGCTTCATAGTGCTGAGACTTTAACCCTTGCACCACCAGGGAGGCCCTCCTTGTGCTCCTTAAGTCACTCTTTTTTTCCTTTGGGATACAAAATTATTTATTTTTAAGATTTGTTTATTTATGCATACAAGCTGGGGTGTAGGCCAGAGGTATGGGGTGTTGAGAGCATTCACCAGAGACAGAATGGGGAGCAGAACAGGCAGGTCAACTGCAGTACACTGCTGAGGAGAGGTCTGCTGCGCCATGTGGGAATCTCCCTGGCCGGGTATCGAACTTGTGCTGCAGTGGCTCTGGATAGCTTCATAGTGCTGCACTTAACCTGTTGTGCCACCAGGGAGGCCCTGGGATACAAACTTATAACTAAATAAGTTACTGCTTTTTTTCCTCCTATAAGAATAACTAGAAGTTGCCCGAATCCTGTCTTAAGATCTTTCTAATATGGTCATTCTCTTTGGATTTGGCGGTAAAAGTGAGCATGACACAAAACCAACAGGCTTCACCCTGAGCCACAGCCTTTTACTCTCACTGGCGCCCAGGATGCCACTTACCACGCTGACGTCAGTTTTGGCTTCCTTATAAGCAGGTTATGTTATTTGCCTGCCTCACAATCTTGCTATGAGGATTGAGTAAGATGATAGGGCCTAGCATAATACCTGGAAGGTATTAAGATTTTGATAAATATGGGTCTTATTGTTGATTATAAAAATACCAGCTTACCTGGACATATGTCACTGCTTCTTTTTAAAACTTGATCTTCTTTTTTCCAGGTGTTGCTTACAGCTGATGTCAGATGGACCTGCTGCCATTCAGGAGGAGCTGGATCTTATCCAAGCCCTCGGGTGTCTGGAAGAATTTGGGGTAAAGATCCTACCTTTGCAAGGTGAGTGTTCTACTTAGTGCTATGCTATTGTCATCTTATCTTGCCTTAATTCACCGCTGTCCTTGTAATTCTTAATTGTTTTATTATCAGAACACCACATAAGTTTATTTCAGATGTAATGGCAGTGTTAAAAATCAACAAATTTAAATTCTTAACTGCACCAAGTAGTTGACCATTTAAGTAGTTTTAAAGTAGCATTCCCTCCAGAAAACCAAGAACTTTTCTTTTCCACCCCACACACCCAAGATTTCCCTGTACTTCTGTTTTGGGAGAACTTTCAGATGATGAACAAACTGCTTTGGGGATATTTGACAACTACTTCCCTCAAGTGAATACTAATCTGGCAAACTATGTATTGTATAGATTTATCTGCAGATTATTTTCTTTAGAAACTAACTGCAGTTATCATGTAGTGTAATTTTTACCTACTCGCCCAATAGTAAAAATGATCTTTCTTGAAAATATGGATATATCCTTTGACATTCCAGTTAAGAAAATTGTTCAACGTCAGCGATAATTTTTATCACGTATCAAAAATAACCACTTTCTACGTGAGACATTTTTTTCAGTCTTTACTGACTCACTGGTACGTGAACTAGTGTCCAGTGTCCGTCTCTTCCACCTCCCCCCTGTGAGTGTGTGGGATTCTTTCACACCAGTTTGATGGAGGACAGTTAACCCTTTACAAGCCCTTACAGCTCAGGTAAAGTCTGTGACTCTATGGAAACTCTGTAATGACAGGGATCCTGCACACTCAATTCCAAATTTATATGTTTTCCTTCTTAAGTAACATGTACTTAATTGTCATGAGGCAGCTGCTCGGTTCTCAGGAACCACATTTAGGGATATGTTCATTGGACTGGTGGATAATCCAGGTGGAATGGTTATAGGAATAGAGCTGGTGTCATCTCAGAAAACTTGCTGATGCTTCCAAATCTATTTTGCTATCTGGAAGTTTAAAAAAAAAACTGAATTCAGGCCTCCCTGGGGTGGGTTACTTACTTACTATGTACTCTTTACTATGAAGCTATGCGCAGTACTTGTACTGCAGTACGAGTTTGATCCCCGGCCAGGGAGATTCCCACAGGGTGCAGCAGACGTCTCCTGTCTAGCCCGCTGCTCCCCTCAGCAGTGTATTTCAATTGATCTGCCTGTTCTGCTCCCTACTCTGTCTCTGGTGAATCCTCTCACCACCCCACACCTCTGGCCTACACCCCAGTTCTTGTATGCATAAATAAATAAATAAATCTTTAAAAAAAAGTTAAAAAAGACTGAATTCTCCAAACTAATCATGCCTTCGTAATTCACCCACTCTTCTCTAGGTGAGAGCAAGAAGACGCTAATTCATGAAGGTGAAGATGTTTAGTGCCCAGCTTTTCTTCTCAGTGTAGATTCCGACAGCTTAAGAAACTGGTACCCAGGAAGCCAGCCTGGTCTTTCTACACTTGCACTATCATTAAGATTAGAACCCTGTGAACTCATTCACCAGCTGTCCTTATTGTCCTTTGGTTGTTTAATCCGTTAGCAATAGACCCCATTGTCTACCCCATTTTTCAAGTGAAATCCATAAGAAAAAATTGAGCCAACGCATTTTCATCATAAATTTTTTTTTAAGTTCACATTTATGAGACTAAAGGAAATGGCATCTGTAACAGAACAGTAAGGCTGCTGGATCAAACCAAAATTAGAAAATCGGGACAATGGATGAGTGTCTCAGATTTTTATCACTTTTGCTATACAGTTTATTTCCGTATTTTATTTCTGTTGCATACATTTAGAAGTAACTATACATGACAATGGCTATTTTTATGTTTATTGCAGATTAGTCTTTAATTAGGTCCATAGTATATTTTCAAGGGAACGCTGAGAAGCTCTTGTTCAAAGCTTAATTGCTGGCACTATCTTAACATTGCTCGTATTCCTTTACCTAAATGTAAGAGTCAGGCAAGTGCCACCCAAACCAGTCTGCTGTGACGTAGTCACTTGTCACCCTCTCCCGAGGCACAGAGGGCAGTGTGCATCTCCCAGTGTTGTGAACCCTCGCTGAGCCGAAAGCAGACTTCTGTCACTTCAGGTCCTAGACCTCAGCGCCCTCACTGAAGGCTGTGGCTTGGCTCTGGGTGGCTTCCGTGTCATTTCTTCTCCTTAATCTTAGCTCTGGAAATGTGTGGAGATGTGGGTGGGAGAGAGTGTCGAGTTCCTTCCTTTGTTTTGGTGAATTTTCACTAAAATTGTCTGTCTTTTGTTTTGCACCTGGAGACTGCCCGAGGCCCACGATGCCTCTGTTCCTGCAGTATTTTGAGCCGCAGTGGTCCTCGGGGTGTGAGTCTCAGGAGCCATTGTCACGCTTCATTGTACGTTTCCATTGTCTCGTCAGTGAAAGTTAAAGTTCTGCTTGTCCTGTGGAAAGGAAAGGGGGCTGTCCCGTGCCCGTCATGCGTCTCACAGTGTGGGAGAGCCTGGCCTAAACCCTCTGCAGACTGTGTGCTGCTGAGTCCGGCTGTCCTTAGCGGAGCGGCTCCCTCGGGCCAGCTGTGGGAAGTCAGCCCTCGACACTTACAGAAAGCTCTGCTTGCTAGACTCGTTCATTAGTCTTGACATAGCTAGTCTTACTGTTGCTTTGAATGTCATTGTTGGGAAATGATTTGTACGTGGTTGTAAGTGTTCTGTAGTATCTGAAGTATATGTAATGTGATCGCTTAATCACTAAAAAAGTCTATTCAGTTGAACCATTCATGTAATTGTTGAGCTCAAAACTTCTTAAAATGTTGGCAGTTAATCAGAAAAAAAATTACTAAAAAGCATTTTCAGTTTGTTCTCAAGTGTGTTAAGTCACTAACTCCTTCTCCCTGAAAACCAGTTTTAATTGAAGTCTCCTGTGGCTGGTGCCTAGACACTGTGGAACTCCTGCCCTTGGTAGAGCTCTCTCTCAGCCAGGTCACTGAGCCTTTCTTCTCAGCGTGCTCTCTTCCTTGGGGCTCATTTCCAATTTGAACAGATTGATATAAAACAAACATTTTTCTTCTGTCCTCTCGATGCTGTTGGATTGTGGCGCCCTTATGTTCCGTAGAGCTCAAGTAGTCTTTTAACTGACAGTCTTCACACATCCCGTGGCGGGTGTGAATATCTACACCCAAACCTGCTATTTTGCTGTAGCTTCTGAGAGATTTCCTGACTGAGGAGTTTTTAAGAAAGACATTTGCTTTCATGTCTTGACAGCTTTCCCGCTTGACATATTGATTTGGAGTTTCCTATTAGAAAGGCTGACAGAAATCTGGATGTGGAGATGGAATAGCACCTTTGTATATTGTTGGTCATGTTTATGGCACAGATAAAACTGAGGTTCAGACGCCTTTGTTATCATCATTAATACTGGATAAACAAAGTAGCTATTTAGATTTATGGTCCACGTATTTTTATTACAATCACTATGCATAGTTCATTTTAATTCTTTGCTTTGTTTCTAAGTTGGCTTTGCCTGCACTGCAGAAATTGCCTTTACTCATTCAGGGAAGCTAGTGGCGCTAGATAAATTATAAGGAATGCGTTAATAGAAGCAGGGACAGAAATGTCATATAAAAGTGATTCCTAATCCTGTGCTCTCCTATGAAGTATTTGTGTGTGCACATGTGGGTGCTTTCCCCCACAATTTGGGTGTTTGTGTAAATGATTCTTAATGTTTGAATGAGCAGATTTAAGGTACTTCAGTTTTCCCCATGTTCTTTCTATAAAAGATCTGGGCTTGTTGCCCAGACTGACATCATTGTGGTTAAACCCAGCCTGAAGCCAGTTTTGCTGCTTACACTAGGGAACTGGACAGCATCTTAAGCTCTGTGTTTACATTTCCTCACTTAAAAGTGGGATATTAATCAGTACCTTATAGGGTTGCTTTTAAAGATTAAGTCTGTATGCTTACAGTATCTGAGCTATAGTAAGATCTAAGTATCAGCTGTCATTTTTTATTTTACTTGAAGGTACCTTCTTACTAGGCTTTTATAAAACAACTTATTTATTGGTTTCAGGTATACTGCATTCTCACTGACATCTGTTTATACCGTATTCTGATACCCACCAAAAGTCTGGTTTCCCTCGTTGGCACCCCCCACCCCCCGACCCTGTCTCACCCATCCCACTAACCGCCCTCACCACCAGTCTCTTCTCTGGATCTCAGATTTTGTTTTGTTTTGTTTTCTCTGTATTCCACATAGAAGTGAAATCATCAGGTATTATTCTCCACTTGACTTCTCTTGGTATAATCTCAAGTTTTGA
>PVIJ01009454.1:49402-66864 GCA_004024925.1 Scalopus aquaticus
CCTCCCCTCCCCTCCCCTTATCCAGTTGTCTCTTGATGGGCACTTTGGGTTGTCCCATATGTTTGCTATTGTGAGTAATGTTGCAATGAACGTGAGGGTATATTTATGTTTTAGAATTAATATTTTCATATTCTTGGTATAAATATAGTGGATATGTAAATTATACTATATATTATATAAAGTATATGCAATATTTAATATGTAATATAGCTTTATTATATTCAATATTGATTTTTTAATTAATTTATTTTTAATCAAGGTAAATTTGGATACCCCCAGCAGGTATTGCCACAATCTTGCACCTACCACCAATCACCCATAGTCCACCACTAAATTCCAGTTTTCCCAGCACCATTTACTGGAAAGACTTTCTTTTCTTCACTGAGTACTCTTGGCTTCCTTGTCAAATGGTAGCTGACTATGCATTTGGGTTGATTTCTGGTCTCTCAGGCAGACCTTTCTTTTGTAGTGCGATTGCGTTCTGACCGGATCAGCCTCATCAAGGAGTGTATTTGCCAGTCCCCCATATGCTACAAACAGTCTGCCAAGCTTCTGAGCCTTGCTGAGCTGCTGCGGGTGGCAGGTGAGTTTTGAATGCCGAACTGCAGAGTGATCTGTGTTACTCTCAGTAGCACCCCGGGTGAACATCCGAGTGTACGCTTCGGGTGCTGCGCGTGCTGCCTTGGGCATGGTATGCGATTGGCATGCTGTAAAATGGTTTCCTGTATTCGGCTGCTGGGACCATCATTCCATTAAGTGAAGAGGGCTTATCTGGAGTGCCACAGGGCACTGCGGACGGGTAGGGCTACCATTTATAGCCAGCAACCTCCAATACCGGGTAAGCCTGCGTGCCGTTTCCCTTCAGTGTCCGGGTTTGCTGTGTTGCCTTTGAACGTGAACAGTTTCTTAGAAAAACTTGTCCACACCCTGCCTGGTGTGATTTCTCGCCTATGATATCTCATTTTATCTTCTAGTAAATGGTGATGATGATAGTATTTTTTCCATTTTATAAGGGAAATTGAGGGGCAAAGATGTGTAAGATCTTGCACAGCAGGGTTAAGTAGCAGACCAGGGCTTCCTGGGAAAGTCTGTCTGTGCATTTCATGCTTCTTCAACCACACTTTCTGCTTACCAGAGTATTTTATGAAGTTTATAAAACTTTAATAATATTCTTTGGTATTCTTTGGTATTCTTGATGGAAACTGATCTCTACAAGGGCTGTTGGCCATTTTCCTTCACAAGCAGTGGTCTGAGGTTCTCTGCCAAGTCACAGATTATAAGCTCCGAATTGGAGGGAATTTATATTTTTATTGTTGGTTCGAAAATGTATATGTTTAGGGCCCCCCTGGTGGCACAGGGGTACAGGGGTCAGTCTCAGCACTATGAAGCTATCTGCAGCCACTGCAGCACAACTTCGATCCCCGGTCAGAGAACTTCCCATAGGACGCAGCAGACCTCTCCTGTCTCCCTGCTGCACCCCCTCAGCAGTGTACTTCAGTAATCCGCCTGTTCTGCTCCCCACTCTGTCTCTGGTGAATCCTCTTACCACCCTACACCTCTGGCCTACGCCCCAGTTCTTGTATGCCTAAGTAAATAAATCTTAAAAATAAATAAATAAAAAGTATATGTTTAGTTTATTTAGTAGGCACACATTTATTAACATTTTAAAGTTGTAATATATAGGACTCTTATTCTAAAATAAGGTTCTAAAAGTCTCATTTTAGTAACTTTTGATGTGTCAGTTCTCCTTTTCTAGATTGTCTGAAAGTGTAGCACTAGCGTCTGTTCTTTTGGCCTTTCAGTAGCCTTGCAAAGGCGCCGACCCTGGGGCTGGGGCCAGTCATCCATCAGGAAGCACCTTGGCTGAACAGGGAGAAGATGGGTGTGAGGTCAGAAGACTGGGTTAGTCCTGACTCCGCTATGCCTTTGCTTAGCGATGAGCTTCCGTTCCTCACCTGGAGAACAGGACTACTGTCCCCTTCTTCACCTGCCGAGTGTATAAGAGACCCAGTGAGTAAAGGTGTGCTGTGAAACACTGATCATCAGGGAAGAATTTCAGAAGGAACGAGTTCTTCAGAACTAGGGAAGCAGTGGGGAGTGCTGTCCGCCATCTTCCTTGAACCTACTAGGATTCATTTCCATTTCTGCCTTTGTGACTTGTTGATGTAGAAATAGGGATATTTCTACATGATGCTGGTAAACTAAATGTGCTTTTAATGGAGTAAATATTCTTTTTTACCAGGCAGCAACAGCTCTTCAGGTTCTTTTATGAAATTGAAGTCAGACAGTGGTTAGGGATGGCTCTTCTCAAAGGTGCTTTGCTCACTCGTCTGGCACCTGCTGGAAAGAAATACCTGTGGGATGGAAAAGCTCTATCACTGTGCCGTGTTTCTCTTGTGGTCTTTCCACACGGTGGCCTCCGTGTAACCAGACAACTTACGTGGTTACTGGTTCCCAGAGACGGTGTCCCAGAAACTAGCAAAAGCTTCCTGGCATTTTCTCATCTCGTGTGAGAATCCAGGCAGCTTCATTTTATTCTATTTTACTCATGAGGGAGTCACATAGGACCCCCCAATGTTAAGAGACGTGTTTATAGACTCCACCTGGAGGTTAGTTGGGATGGAATGTTCACTGTTGGCCTGGGGCACTCACCTGGCTGTTGGCTCCTCTGTGGCTCTGAGTAAGTGGCCTTAGCTCTTTGCCACCTGACCTCTCCACAGGGCTTCTGGGGACTTCTCTCAATGTGGCAGATAGTTTGTCCTAGAGCAGTTGAGTCCCAAGAGAACAAGGAGACTCTTATACTGCCTTTTATGACTTTGTCTTGGAAGTCCCAACACTATCATGTCCACCTTATTCTGTTTGGTAGAAGTAAATCTTTAGACTCCATTCAGGGCATTAAACTCCATCTTTACAAGTGAGTATCACAGAGTTTGTGCACTTAGTTTATATTTCATATGCACAAAGCTTTGTTATGCCATCATTAATCTGCAGACTAAACATCCAAATCTTTTTTTTTAGTAGCTTTCTAGTCTGATGATGTTCCTGGCTGTTCTCCAGAAGAGTTTTGTTCTGTTTCTAATATTTTTCTCGACATCATTCATCTCAGACCTATTTTGATTGTTTTTTCTTTTAATCATCTGTTCAGATTGGAACTTTCTAGAATTAAATACAGTTAAGTATTTGAATTTTGAACTTCAAGATGAGGACTTGATCCATTTTCATATAAAAATCCACATGTACAGCAGCCTGAAGTAGGTCAACCAATATTTCTGAATCATACACACACACACACACACACACACACACACACACACAAAATGTTGTAAGCCAATGTTGCCTCAATAAAAAAAAAAGAAAAATCTTATTTTATGTTTCTATATTTACCAAAATTACTTCTTACTGGGTCCCTGATAGCAGAGATATGACTCTCATTTTGTGTGTGAGGAAATGTCAGAGCAGCCCTCGTGGCGCCTGGTTCTCTGAGGTAACATCACCCTGGACTACACCAGGGTAGTCGGATTTGGTGGCGACCCCTGCACAGCTGGGTTTGCTTTTTTTTTTTTTCTATTTTTTTTCTATCTTTTGAGTTTGAGTTTAAAGGGGAAAAAGAGCTACAGCAGCTATACTTGGGTCAGGTTAAAATCTGGCCCCTGCCATTCAGATACAGCCGAGTTTGCCAGCCCAGCTCTGGCGCAAGGGCACGGGGCAGATTGCATGCACTGGGGTGCTTGCGGCTTTGAATCCTGAGCTGGTTGTGAAAATGGACTAAGGTTCCGGCTCCCACTGGCAACAGTCAGGTCCAGGCCCGCACCAGCCCCAGTCCAGTCGTGGAATAGCCGGTTTGGACGAAGGACCCTTGGGGTTTGGGAGGCGGGGTATGAGCAGGGTCTCAGTTGCCCCGTGAGGTTGCCCCGTGAGTTGCCCTGTGAGTTGCCCCAGGCGGACGCTGGATTCAGCTTGGGAGAGGCTTCAGGGAGAGGCTTCGGGGAAGGCCTTCCACACAGATTTTTCAGATTTTTGTTTCTGCCTCTTTCATTTGCTGCCACACTGTGGGGTGCTGCCTCAGCACCACCTGTGACTACCCCAGCTGCCCCAGATGAGCTGGATCCTGGTCCACCACTTACCAGTGTGCCACTGGCCCCGGGGCCCCAGGTGGGGGGGACAGCGCCATCTCACATGAGGAGCTTTTAGTTTGTGCTGCTGGGCACGGTGGGTGACGCTGTCGGGGGCGGGACGGCCAGTCTCTCGTGGCCTTAGGAACTCCGCATTTCCCTACAGCACACTCACCTTGAGTAACTGTTCCCCCGAGCAGTGCCCCGCTGCCTGTCCCCTTGTCCCTGGCAACCACTGTCCTGCCCGCTGCTTCTACACGCTTCCCTGTTTTAAATGCCTTATGTAAAGGGAATCCTGGGCCCACACAACCCTTTAAAATTAGTCTCATCTCTATACTTTGAATTAACTTGAAAGACAACATTAATGACTTTTTCAAAAATGAACTGCTGCGGCCATGATTCTGAAGTCATCTGCACACTTACAGGTGAAGACTCAGAAGAAAGGCGTGGGCAGGTCCTCACCCTCCTCGCGGAGCAGGCGCTGCGCTGCCATGATTACAAAGCGGCAAACACGCACTGTCAGGAGCTGATGGCCACAGGTGAAGTAGGATCTCACTTACCGCTTGGCTCGTGTCCTCTTTACCTGCTCAGTAGTGGGAAGGGTCTGTTCTGGAATCAGTTGGTCTGATTGGGAAGCCAGCCACATTTTTTCATAAGACTCGAGAAGCATTTTTTGAGCTGTGATATGTATGCCGCGTGCTTCTGTATTAATGTAAGTACTTTAATGGGCTCAGAGGTTATATTTTATCTGAAATTTTGGTTGTTTTCCATCCCTATTAAAAATATGTTCGTAATTTTAGGAACAATTTTATGTAAAGCATTTTAATGTCTTTTTATGTATTTGTTATATGAAAGTTTAAATTTTGACATATCTGCAATTTGTGGCTGTACAGTTAATATTTCTTTTTCTTTTTTTCAAGCTAACAGTGGTTTTCAAACTAATGTTGTGAAAATGGGAAGTAGTTTGCAACCCTAAAATTTTCCATACTGAATTTCTAATTCATATCTCAGGAAGATAAGCAGATTTTTTTACTGTGATAAAATTTCTTTATTAGAGTGCACATTCCCCGGTGGGTTAGGAGGTGACATCCTATTGTCCTGGACTCCGTACTAAATGATCTACTCATTGTGGCTTTGCCCGAGTATCAGAAGCCTGCTCATCTCCTCAGCCACTGTCTGCCTCTTCACAGGGTGTGTGCAGCGCCGGACTGTCCTTCACGCTAACCGCACACCCGTGCATTTGGGCTTCGGGCCCAGTTTGTATGTTTTTGTTATAGAAAAAATCATCCTGACTTTTGTTAAAAATGGTAAAGACTATTGAGGACTTTTGCAATAGATGTTAAGATTTTTGCAGTAGGGATGAGAGATCAGCCTCATTGGCATAGAACAGGGACCGCTGGGGCTTATAGCCAAGGAGCAGCGTGAGGTCAGTGGGTGGAAAATGACTCGGATACCACAGGTTTGTGGGACACTTGTCCACCCACTTAACAGGCTTCTTGCTGGGTGGTCAGATGTGCAGGGTGAGGGACCAGGTGAGGGATCAGATGTCAAGGGACATTAGAGATTTTTCTCCAAGCTGACCTAGCAGGATTCTTGCTAAAACTGGGCTGGCAGGCTCAGCCAGCTTGGCCCCAGGGCAGGCCCAGTGGAGAATGGGCCTCAGGGGCGCCTGACTGAAGTTGGGTCATGGAGGGAGGCTGTCACCACACCTGTGAAAATGCTTAAAACTGGCCCAAAAGAAAAACAACGAACCCTCAGTGCTTTGTCAGCTCTGCACTAGAAGATGTGCCTCGTGAGGGCAGCTCTCTGTGAGGTCGACCAGGTTGACGTCCAGTTCCGGGTAATTGCGGTTTTCTGGAAATACCTCGTTGTATTCTTATAAAATTGTTTGAGTACTTTGTAGTAATTTTATCCCTGTAAGGGTGTACTTGAGTTAATTTTACTCTGTGTAGTTGGAGAAATCACTTTGGACTGAAGCCTTTGTACTCAGAAAAAAAGATTTACTGGCAAACTGGAGCCCACGCAGCAGGAAAGGCCGAGTGTTTGAAGACGATGAGAGTAACAGCGCGGAGGACCAAGCTCCCCGCGGGCCAGGACGGCCTCTCGGCGCTCCTCGGAGCTCCATCTTCTTTATCAAGTGCATGATTCTGCGTGACTGTCTGTAATAATTTCTCTCTTCCCAGCGCTCTGATGTTTACAGAGTGCTTTTAGATTTACATGTTGTCTAATCCTTCTCACAACCCCGAGAGGGAGGCTTCCTTAGCCTCGTCCCGTGCAGCAGGAGGCGGGATATCAGGCAGGTTCGCGAGCTGCCTTACTTCCTGCATGGCTGGGTGGGGCCATAATCTCAAGTCTTCGGGACTTAGATTTCTGGTTTTTCACTCACCGACAACGCTCTGTAGATTATTTGTGACAACAGATAATTGCTAGGTAAAATTTTAATAGAATTTTTCAGAAGAACCTGCCTAAAGTAGCACTGAACTCCTGGCATCAAGCACCAGCCCAACCTCTCTTTTCTCCCTTAGCTCCGCGGACGTGTCTGCTCAGGTAAGAACCAGCGTCGCCAGTGATTGCACATTCAACCTGGTGCACAAGCCCTGGGCAGAAGGGCGTGCATTCCTCATGTTACCCTGGAGTTTTTGCTACTCACGAAACTTGGCTTTGTTTTTATTTTCCCTTCCCAATTTTGCAGGTTATTCTAAAAGCTGGGATGTTTGTAGCCGTTTAGGACAATCGGAAGGCTACCGGGACTTGGCCACGCGCCAGGAGCTCATGGCCTTTGCGTTGACACATTGCCCCCCGGACAGCATTGGGCTGCTCTTGGCAGCCAGCAGCTCTCTGCAGACAGAAGTAAGTGCTGACAAGAACCTCGATCCTGAGCTGAATGAACTTAGATTGCTGGGTCTGTGGGTCTGGATTTTATGTTCATCATCTAAAAATATTGGTTTGTCGAAAAGTCATGATGTATTTTTTTGGCTTTTCAAGCAAACATGCGTTGTGACTTTTCTGGCAACCCAATACTGTAAGACTTTTAATTTATACACAAAAAGTGGCTTGCCACTTATGTGAAAAGGGATTTGAAGATACTAGGATGTGCACTGTTGTTGGCTTTCCTGCAGTCAGGAAGAGAGAAATTAATATTGGGAAATAAATGATTGAATATGATGGGAAAAGTTAGTATGATCAAGAATAAAATATGAGGGGCCTCCCCGGTGGTGCAGCGGTTAAGCGCTGCGCTTTGGAGCTGTCAGCAGCTGCGACGCGAGTTTGACGCCCGTCCGGGGAGAATCCCACATGGTGCGGCAGACCTCTCCTGCCTCGCCCGCTGCTCCCCTCAGCAGTGTATCTCTGATCTGCCTGTTCTGCTACCCGCTCTGTCTCTGGGGAGCCCTTTCGCCACCCCACGCCTCTGCCTGTACCCCAGCTTGTATGTATAAATAAAAAATAAATCTTAAAAAAAAAAGAATAAAACATGGAAGAGACGGTCATATAAAGTAAATTTGATGCCAGTGGCATAAGCACCAATGCTGGCACAGTTCTTCAGAGGTCCTTTGGAAATGGCAGGGGGCACGGCGTTGGGGAGTTAGTACATTTCCTAAAATACACAGCGTAGATCTGCACAAAGAAGGGTAGTGCCCTTGCTGTGAGACACACAAATACCCAGAGATGCTGGAATTCACGTGTTCGTCTCCTGGTCTCTCGTGACCCTGTGTCTCAGCGAGTGCATCCCTGTCAAGCTGTCTGTGAGTCCTGCAGTAAGCTGTTAGCGAAACTGTGCATTACGAAGTAGCCATCTGTTCCTTAGGGTACACTTTAAAAATCTTAAGTCAACATTTTAAAGAAAAGCAAATTTAAAAATACAATTCCTTTATAATGTATTGTGCTTTTTTTCCCCCCAGATTCTTTATCAAAGAGTAAATTTCCAGATCCATCCAGAAGGAGGGGAAGGTGTCAGCATTTCACCACTAATCAGTAAAGCACTGCCAGAGGTAAATTGCTGCTGGGGGAGGAAAGAGGTTGAGAGCTGGCTCTGGTAATCTCACGAATGAGGGTGTGTGTGTGTGTGTGTGTGTATAGACTGTTTCTTTAAATGTTTTCATATGTGAAATACAACATTCGTAAAAAAAATACACAAAACAAAAATAACCTGTTAGTAAATTATCATGGAGAAAATGCCGTGAAACCACCACGCAGATGAGGAAAGAGGGTATCCAGCCTCCCAGGAGCCCCTCCTCTCTCCGCCAGTTTAATTCTAGCCCTTCTCTCTCCTTCAGAGTCCACCATTGCCCTGACTGACACTCGTCATCAGATCTTAGCGTTTTTTGCTCGTTTTAGATAATGTTAGTACCTGTCACACCTCTCCCAAAATGACAGTTTCATTTTGCCATTGTACCTGGTAGAAATAGTTGTGCTCAGTATTAAGGCCGAGATTCATCCGTGCTGCTAGCTCAGTTTGCTCAGTATTGCTGCGGTACAGAAATTGGTTACGGTTCAGTCTAACGTCGAATGACTTTGGTTTGTTCTTAGCTTGGGCTGCTGGAATCATGCTGTCCGTCATTTTGTATACATCTTGGGCATCTGCCCGCCTGGCCCTGGAAGGCGCCTTCTCAGACATGTGTGTTCAGCCTCAGTGGAGAGCCCCTGCCGATTTCCCAAGTGTCTTTACCAGTCGCACGTTCAACGGCAGTGTGCGGGGTTGCTTGTAACTCCTGCCAGCACCTTGGCATTGTCCGTTTTCTAAATTTATCTCTTAAACATTTACTTATCTTTTTTTGTGTGTGATTCTGATTTACATTTTTCTAGTTACTAATAAGATGAAGTCATCTTAGGAGCGATTCTTTTCGGTTGAGGTACCGGGTCGGGTGTCACGGCCATTTTCTGCTGGGCTTTTATCCTCCTGCTGTTGTGGAGAGTCTCAGGGAGGCAGTTTTCTGGCCTCGTGTCTCAGGATAGCTCATCCTGGGAGAGGAAGGAGGGAGCGCACCCCACTGTGTTTCTGTTCCTGGTCAGTGTCTGCGCCCTGGAATTTCACTTTTCACGACTGTTTCTAGTAACGTAGAACTGGCATTTGTTTTTTAATTAGAGAAAATGGTTTTGCTGTTTTGGGATCATAATGGATTAGTGAAGAGAACCTCAAAACTGGAAAAAAAAGGTTATATTTGAGGATAGCCATGCAAGTAAGACCCTAATTATCTGTTTATAGAATTGGTTGCTTTTTTCTTTAGGTAGAAGTAACCCAGTTTCTGGCATTCTAACTAGATAAGGTAAGAGGTGATGATCCTCTTTATAGGCTGGTTTTCCACAAGATTCCTCTAAGTGGTTATCTTCTCTTTCAGGGTAATGTCATTAATTAGTGTTAATGTCAGATTAGTGTTAATGTCAGTAAAATGTCATTTTTCAAGTAACTATTTTGGAAGACGTGCTGTGATAAGTGAGCCGTTCCTGTCTTTTTCTTTAATTGCTAAACCCATTTTGCTAAGCTCACTAGTTAGATGTATACTATTAGTTGCTTTTAGAACTCTGCTTTGAAGCCTCAGTTGTAGAATCTGTTGGTGGAGTTAGGGTACAATATGCAGCTTTTGCTCCGAGTGGACTGCGTGTAACTGTCCTGTATTCATCTTTCTCCTGGATTCCAACTCGACAGACAAATACTGATCACTTCACGTGTATCCCCAGGGTGGTGCTAGACGATCTCAGGACTCAAAGAAGTTTCTAATGTGACCGTTTTTGCTCTTAAGGAGATTTCTCCTATTCCTGCAGTGGTGACTTCAGAACAGTGCTGACCAATAGAGTATTCTATAGTGAGGCAATGTTCTGTGTGTCTGCGTGGTCTCTTCTGTCTCTTCGGTCGTCTTCTTGCTTCTCAGACTTGGCTAAAGTGTCCTACTCTTTGTGAAGGTTCCTTTGGGTTCTCTGCCTGTTCCCTCAGGCGTCCTCACCCCGCCGTGTCAGTGCTGGTATCCTGTGACACTGAGCGTCAGCCCTTCCTCTTCATGGCCTGTCCCACGAGTGCTGGTCACGTGGTGTATGCCCAGGAAATGTCTGGCAAAGCTCAGTTGGAAGCTCCCACCGCGTGAAGTTTATGTCTGTGGTAAAAATGACTTAGAAAGTAGATTTCAGCCTAAAAATATAAGGACTTTGCATTTAACTCATCTGCGTGTGCTGTGTGAGTTCCCGTTATGTTTTGACCAATGTTGGGAGTTCATTATTTCTCTGTTCATTATAGCATTGCAAAGTGTTTCTGCTGGGTTCAGCTCCATGAGCTTATTTTAAATCCCCATCCTCCTTTATAAAATCTATGAAAAGCCTTTTGTGACTTTGGATTTCCTGTTTTATGATTCTACAATGAAATAGAAAGTGCCAGCCTGGCCCCTTGCCAATTTCTTTACAGTAGGACCTGCTGTGTTTCCACCACTGGGCAATGTCGCGCCATCAAAATCTCTTTAGTAAATGAAGGAGGCCACCAGTGAGCCCTTTACATGTCTGTTCAGCAAGGAAAAGGACTTCCTCCCAAATGATTGTCTTTTGTTTTTTCCCTTTTTGGTAGTTCCTTAAAAGCATTCCTGTCTTCATTTGTCCTCTTCCAGCAAGTTGTAATAGATCTAGAAGAGCTCATGAAGTGCCACCCCAAACCCTTAACAACACATTATGGCTTTGATTCATGAAGCACGTTTCAGAATATTATAGCTACTATTATTGCATTAAAACATAGTGCTTAGCCACAGATGCCTTGTGTTCTACATTAACAGCAGATATAATAACCACATTAAATCGTAAGTCATAAATGAGATTTGACGGTATGTGTGATCTTAATGCTCAAGATTTTCATTACTCAGTTGTGAAATGATTTTTATTTATAGATTTCCAGGCAAAATAACGATGTAATTGCTTTGCAGTAGCATTTGCATTAGTGCGAGTGATGCTTACAAGTTTGAAGATACTGGCTATTCGCCCAATAAACAAGATATTTGCTTATAAATGGGAAAAAATGCATAATTTGCGAATAACTACCAAAATTACGTATTTCTAGTTTCTTACTAATGTTGATTATTATGTTTTTTAGATGTAACAGTATTCTACCACTTAGAGTATATTAACATTTTTGTTTAGCTAGTATTAGTTATATCACTTAGCCCATGACGTTTTCCCTAGATAAATCTAATTAGAGTTTTAAAATGGGTTATATACAAGGTTCCCATTAAAAAATCATTTTCACTGTGGGAAAACTTGTTATGAACATTTTAAATGGCTACAGATTTATATAACTGGACTAATTAATGTTCAGCACGGGGGCAAGGGCTAAGCATAGAGCTATTTTCAATTTATTAAAGGATTGTTTAGAAATATTTAAATAAAAATGAGTCAAGTGGCAGTTGTATTTCTATCACGGAGGAGCCTTTTGGCCGTTACCCAGTGGGCCGTGAGGCAGTCTTCCTCGTCAGCAGCCACGCGACTGCAGACGCTTGTGTCCACGTCTTTGTTTGGAAGCACCTGGTACTTTCCCTCCAGGTGCCAAGAGAGGAGTCACTGTGTTGTGTGGCATGGGTATGCTTCACATGTGAAGGGACTGCTTAATTATTTTCCAAAAATGAAAATTTTGTTTTTCACCAGCTAGTGTGACGGGTCCAGTATCCCCTCATCCTCACGAACACCTGTCACTGTCACTGTCCTTGTGTGTGTGTATGTTCTCAGTCTCATTTTGGTCCACGATTTCCAAATAACGAACGATAGTGAGCATCTTTTAGATGATCTGTTATTGATCGTTCTTATACCGTCCTGGGAGAAATGACTATAAACATTTTATCCATTTTTAAACTGGTTGTTTATCTTAGTCTGTTGCATGTTTTTTGTTTGTTTGTTTGTTTGTTTTAATTTTGGATACAAATCTTTCATTAGATGTATGATTTGAAACTTTTTTCTGGGTCTGTGATTTTTTACTTTTTTGTTGGTGCTTTTGAAGTGCGAAAGTTTTTAATGTTGCTGAAATCCAGCTTATTAATTTTTTTATTGGTTTTTTTTGGTGTATTTAAGAATTCTGTGCTTAACTCAAGGTTGTGAAGACTTACTCCTATGCTTTTTTTCTAAGAGTTTTGTAGCGTTAGCTCTTATATTTGTTGATAAATAATAATGATCTCTTTTTAAATGAAATAAGGATAGGTTTGGGGAATAGCCACATACAAAAAAATGAATTTAGAACTTTACCTCAGACCATACACAGAAAATAATTCAGTAGGTTCATATTTGTTTGCTTTGTTTCATGACTGCTTGATCCTTTTTAAAGGATTTTAAATTTCATATTTAGTATGCACAGAGGCACAAATTAGTATTTTGAAGTTTTAAGTGAAATAATTTCATCTTAGTGGATTATTGTGTTAGTATTTTTACCTCATGTGTTTTGAAATTTTGGTTTGCAAAATTTGAGCTCCATCCCACTCCATTGCATTTTTCCCTAGACTCCATCAGGATTCTGTAGTTTTGTGGTTTCTCTCTGTGTCATCCCCTTGTGTCTCCGCCCAGAATCACGTCCTCTGTTAGCTTTGCCCAGGGACCTCCTTCCCCTTGTAATGTTGAGAGTATGAAAAATGCATGTGTGGAGCCGATGCGGGATTTGGAGTTGGCCCAGTTCTTCTATCTTTGTTCTCAGGCCCCGCAGCTTCATCTAAATACATAACCCCAGGCGCTGAGATCCTTTGATCCCTCTGTCTTTGCACAGGAGCATCCGTCAGCACTGCCAGCATTTGAATTCTGAGCCCCCGGATGTTGAATTCTGTTCAACTTGAGTGTCTTTTGACTCTTTTCTGTTTTCAGTATTATGGAGGCAGTGAGCAGAGTGAATCCCAAGCTCATTGTTTCATCTTGACTGGAATTCACAGTGTTTTCTTTAATTGCAAACTAAGGCAGGCTTTTTATTTCAACGATCCATTTAAGGCCAGATAGGAATTCAGGTCATCAGTTTTATCTGCCATACTTTTATTTTTTAAATGAAATGAGATGTGAAACATCTATGATGAAATGTTAACACTTGTTAACTTTGGGTAAGAGTATGTGGATTTTTGTGGTAATTTCGTTCTTTTTGCATTTTTACAATGTAAAAAATATTTACTCATAATAATGTCATTAATGTATAAGTGATCTTCCGTCTCTCTGCTCTTTTTACTCCACCCATTCCATGCACGCATCCTGCTGTTCAGAGGTAAACAGATCCTTCCAGGTTTTCAGTGTAGCATTTCTCTATGTCCTGGAGGATATTTTTTTTTAACTAAAATGTATGCACACTGCAAGTGGTACTTTGAAGTGTGCTTTGCCATGTGATTTGTGTCATTGGACATCAGCCCTTTCCGGTGCCTATAGAACATTTATATAATCTCACAACAGTGGTTGTTGGATGCATGTCCTGTGAGTTATCCCTGTTCTTCTTGAATGTCTAGATTGTACCCATATATCCTCCAAATTAGACAGCTGCACTGAGCATTTTTCATACACGTCTCTGCATACTCATGCTTCTGTTGCCCTGGGATGAAATAGTAGAAACCAGTTCCCAAGCAAGAATTTCTTGTGGTTTATCCTCCATCAGCTTGTAAGTGCTCCCTTTACCTTGTGAACTGTTGTGATGGCAGCACATCGTTGTATCCTGCAACTAATTTGAAGTGTAGCACAGCAGTTAACAGATTAACCTTTACGTTAATTTTTGTTTATTATTATTATTTTAATAACATTGCCTGCTGCGTGTGCTCTCTGGGCCCTGTTGTCCATTCCAGCGCTGGGTCTTACACATAGTAGGCATGCCAGAGAGAGGTGTTTAGTACAGTTGTTTTGTAGGTACATTTCAAACCCAAAATCATTTATCAAAAGTGGTTTAAACAGTGGGCATGGAAAAGTAAAATAAAAATGTACTTCATATACTTCTGGTTTTCCTAGCTACAGTTTTTTTCAATCTGAGCCCAAGAATTCTAGGAGATGCAAGAAGGGTTCCTGAAGCTCCTAAAATAGTGTCCCTAATCAGTGTGTGTCAGTATGTGACTGTGTGTTCATGGTGTGCATTGCTCCTGTGGGTAATCTTCTGAGGGAGGACTCAGTTTTCATCCAAAATGAATCAGTGTCTGTGACTCCCAGGGGTGAGAACATCTAAATTCTCATCTGGCCTGTTAAGTTGCAGATGAATTGAAGCAATGTCAGACTTCTCTGTAAATACTCCATGGAATATTTTTCGACTTGCCTCTTCTGACAGGTACTTCTGAAAGTAGCATCATTTGCAATAGGGTTGCTTTCCTAATACTTGAGTTCAGGATGAATTTCGAACTGGAAGTGTTAGGTAGAGGGAAGTGCTTGGATTATCCAGAGAGATGTCAGAGGAGAAGGGTTAGTGGCAGAGCTCAGCTGGAGCTGTTTGTCATCCTCACCTAGTCCGTGTCCCACCAGCTCAGGTCACTGGAGGCAAACAGGTTTCTGAAATTACCTACCAGACAGCAGAGAGTGGGAGTCTTAACTAGACTAGTCATTTTGATCAAGAATTGTTTCTGGTCCTCCGTGGTGGCGCAGTGGTTAAGCCCTGCACTGTGGAGCTGTCGGCAGCGGCTACATGAGTTCGACGCCTGCCTGGGGAGATTCCCACATGGCGCAGCAGACCTCTCCTGCCTCACCCGCTGCTCCCCTTAGCAGTGTATCTTTGTCTCTCTGCCTGTGCTGCTCCCCACTATATCTCTGGTGAACCCTCTCGCCGCCCCATGCCTCTGGCCTGTACCCCAGCTTGTATGCATAAATGGGTAAGTCTTTGAAAAAGAAAATTGTTTCTGTACGCCCAGCTGAACTGGCTTGGTAATGGCGTCTGTTGTAGGATTTGAAAAATATTATTAGTGCTTAGTAAGTTAACCTTTGAGCTGTGTAACACACTTGACAGTAATGAGATTTCATGTTAAATTTTATGCTGGAGTAGTTGATTTGGTTTTGGGGATTAATCTATATTTGCTGTTCTGCACTCTAAATTAATTAGCAGTGTGCAACTATGAATATAGAAAGCGCTAGTAGTAGTCATTTCAGGAGCAAATTTTACTTAGCTTCTTTTTCCTTTCTCCATTAAATGAGTTGGAAAAAAAAATGTTTTCCTCATTAATGACTCTGGCTGCACTATAATCTTGGTAGACTGCCCCTAAATTAAGCGCTGCTTCCATGGTCCAAACGAGTCTTTTATTTTGCTTTCCCTTTTGTAATTTTCATAGGGATCTCTTACAGAAAGTCCCTTTATCACATACATGTGTGAGCATGTGGACTTCATTTATCTTCTAAAAGAAGCATTTCATGTGTTTTAAGTTTCCTATCTTGAGTCAGCACATCCATATGAACAGAAGTAAAGTTAAGGTTCATTTTGTGAAATAGAATAACTTTTAATGGCCTGTATTTTTTAAAATACCCTTCAATTGATCTGATTTTCGTCAGATGAAGTTCTGTTCTGTGTAAGTGCCAGATTTCTTATGTTTGTATCTCTAGTTCTAAACTTGGATTAGTTGATGACATTCAAATCATTCAATTCAGTCTCTCAACTCAGAATTTTCTAAAGATGAACAAGAATTGAAAATGTGATATGAAATCTTTTGAATAACATTTAGCTCCTGTTGGTACAACATATTAAGCTTTAGAGACTGTATCTTCAAACATTTCAGCAGTGCAGTAAAACCAGACTTCTTAAACACCACTGCAGACCTAAGTTATGGTTCAGGGATTTCTTCAAATTCTGGGGACATAGTAATAAAGAAACATAGTCCCTGCTCTTAAATAGCTACTGCCTGGTAGAGAATACAAAAAGAAATCTTAACATCAATATGCTAAGGAAAGTGCATAATGGTGCACATCCATGATAGGAAAGCATGGGGACGGGGTGATAGGCTGTGTTTAACAGCTTCTTACCTGACAGGGAGATATAGGACATCTTTGTGATATTGGAATAGGCAAAGATTTCTTAAATATGCCTTAAATATTTCCTAAAAATAATAAACATAAAATGAAAAAGCTAGTAAGTTAGACTAATTTAAAATTAGAAACAATTTATTAATGAAAAGATTCCATTAAGATAATGAAAAGATCATTAATTTAATGATAGGAAATATTCACAATTCATATGCACGTTTTTGTGTTTTACATATATGTATACATATATTTATAAAATACGGGATGTGTGTCCAGAATATATGGTGAACTCTTCAAATGAATACACACGGCCTGCAGGAGAGGACCTGATTAGACACTTCACAAAGGAAGGGGGAGACTCGGATGGCCAATCAATATGCAAGAGGTACTTACGCACATTAAAATTAGAGAGTACCTTTACATACTCACGAGGATAGCTAGCATGAGAAAGACATACTATGTGCTGGCATGGAGATCAAACCACCAGAGCTCTTCAAGCTACTGGTTAGAATATAAATCAGTATGAGGGCCTCCCTGGTGGCGCAGTGGTTAAGCGCTGCGCTGTGGAGCTGTCGGCAGCGGCAACGCGAGTTCGATGCCCGGCTGGGGAGATTCTCACATGGCGCAGCAGACCTCTCCTGCCTCACCCGCTGCTCCCCTCAGCAGTGTATTTCTGTCGATCTGCCTGTCCTGCTCCCCACTCTGTCTCTGGTGAACCCTCTCGCTGCCCCACGCCTCTGGCCTGTACCCCAGCTTGTATGCATAAATAAATAAATCTTTAAAAAAAAAAAAAGAACATAAATCAGTATGAGCATTTTAGGAAGTGTTTGGCACTAGATATTAAATCTGTACATATGTGTACTATATCTCAGCCATTCCATCACTCAGTATATATCCAGAAATGGATATGTTCCCCCAGAAGATAATTACTAGCGTGTTCAGAATGGTACTGTTGCTATCACCTCCAAATTGGAGCGTATGGATGAATGAGTTGTGAAATACTCAGTGTAATAGCATTAAACTAGCAATGAGTTGGACAGTCTTCAACTGCTCACAAGAATATGAATACATTTATGTTGAATGAAAGAAATCAGACATAAAGTACAAGTACAGAGATAGGCAAAATTCATGCTGCAGCAGTCATAATCATGTCCTTGACAGTGGTGGTGGATGGAAGTGAGCACAGGAGATGTCTGGGCCTCGTGGTGTTTGTTTCTTTTTTTTTTTTAAAAGATTTATTTATTTATTTATTTTTTTCCATTTTTTTTTTATTGTTATTTGTGTCTTTTACATTTTGTATTCCCCTTGGGCAGCCCACCACCAATTCACCCGTGATCCATCTCCATGGTCCCCTGTATTCTCCTCTCTTCCATTTTGTGCCCTTATCCTCCCCTCCCCCCTCCCCCACCGCTGAGTGTCTCTCTCCCACCCCGCCTCCCTATAGTCCTG
>PVIJ01009455.1:0-66765 GCA_004024925.1 Scalopus aquaticus
CCAGATCATACATATTTTAATTCTAAAATTTCCACTTGCTTTTTCCTTTTTTTCTGGTCAGGTTTATTGTCTTTTTGCTCATTACAGAATGTTTGTTGCTGTCTCTTTGAACGTAATCAGAATAGCTGCTTCTGAAGTCTGTGATTCTTAAGTTCACTGTTGGCGTCCGCCTGGCAAGTGTGATCATCTTGTCATTAGGCATATACTGCCTATTCCATCTTAATCTTATGTCAGATAACATCGGGTTGTAATCTTGAATGTTGTGAACAATGTTTCAGAGATTTTGGGCTCTGCTGCATGGATACAAAAAACGCTGATGACTTTTAAAAAGCCAACTAATTTCAATGCCAACTGAAAACTTTTTGTTTCTGATGCAAACAGTACCAGTTTCAATGCAGACTGCTTGCAATCTGCCTTTTGCATCATGATTCAGGAATCAGCCAGAGATTTAATCACAGTTACTCTTCAGGATTTGGGGCTGGGTAAGAAAAAGGGAGGTCAGATTTTCTAAATCATATTAAAAATTTAATTAGATAATAAAATGGCAGGTCTGTCCACTGCAATGTGTATCTCACACATAACGAGGCAAAATCATAACTGAAGGGGAAGTTTGGGGGACCTTAATTTTTTGGATGAGCCCACAATGTTTTCTGATAGCTTCTCATTAAAAAAAAAAAATTGCACTAGAACAACAAATGACTATACACTTGTTACCTATATTTAATGATTGTTGATGTGTAAAAAAATACCTCCCTACATAATGTAATCATTGATGCTATTTTTAAGGAATTGTTTGAGAATATACTGTTAACTATACCTTTAAATACTTCAACACATATCCCTTACATACTTGGGAAATGTTATATGATACAATATTATTTACAATATATAACAATTTTACAATTATAAAAATGTCATTTCTAATCCATATTCAGATTTTACCATTCAACTGATTATATTCTTTTTGACTATCTCTTCCATCTCTATTCTTGGCTTATTCTAGTACAATGTTTAATAATCATACTTTGCTACAATTTTTTAAGTTTTGGAAAATATGGAACAGGATTGAACATTGGAAACCAGGATTATGTTCATAACAAGCAAAAAGGAGGCTTTACTTGTTTAATTAGCTTACAGATTAATTCACCCCTCAGTTACCCTTCCCCCAACTATGTTCTTTTTATGTCAGATAATTTGCCTTATCTCAAACCTTGAGCTAACTGTACACATCACTGTACACAAATTATACCCTTCTCCCTGATTATAAAGGATTTAATTCTACTTGTTTAGGACCCAAAATCATCTATCAAACTTTAACCCCTGTGTGCCAGCATCTCATAAAGCTCAAACATCTATTTCTTAGAAAGAATTGTTTTACTTTTGTGAAATGTTCTTTTATTTTCCAGTAGAGATCCATCCATCAATAAATCAAATATATATTTCAGGAAGAAAATCAGTTCTTTTCAACTTTCCTTCAACGTGGAGTTCTTCCATAAGCAAAGGATAACTTAATCTTTTAGAATTTTCAGTGTAATCTTCAAGTATTTCTCAGGATTATTTGTCCTGTCACTGGGTATACTTTATTTTTTTTAAAAAGTGGGTGGGAATCCTTCATTTCTTTTTTTTTTTTTAAAGATTTATTTATATATGCATACAAGCTGGGGTGTAGACCAGAGGTGGGGGGTGGTGAGAGGATTTACCAGAGACAGAGCGGGGAGCAGAACAGACAGATCAACTGAAGTACACGGCTGAGGGGAGCAGCAGGGAGATAGGAGAGGTCTGCTGCGCCATGTGGGAATCTCCCTCGCTGGGGGTCAAACTCCTGCTGAGTGGCTCTGGATAGCTTCATAGTGCTGCAATTAACCCATTGCTTTGCCGACCAGGGAGGTCCACACTGGGTATACTTTAATGTTACTTTGCATTACATTACTATTTGTTCTTCCTAAACACTATGCTTTACTTTAACATTTATAATATTAGTTATATAATATTATAAATAAATGATGACTGGAAAACACAGATGAAATGTGACTGTTGCTTCCCTGTCAAAGTCAAATCCTAAGGACACCTGAAGACTTTTTCAAAATATCGAAGCACTGTAAACAAATTTGTCTTGATCATTAAAAAAACGAAGACCATGACTCTAATTGTTTCAAATTAAGAGTATGTTTTGTCTCTCAGCTTAGAGGTCACAAAGATATCTCTGATTTAGATGGTGGATGCATTTCAACTCATTATTTCAATTGTCAGATATTTTGATGCTTGTTTCTAGCAGATCCTTTGCCTTCACCTTACCTTCCATTGATACACTGATCAGAAACAAGGTGTTTTTAAAGGAACTATTCTGACCTAGGAACAGAAGTACAAAGTGTCTCTTTCCACAATGTGCCAACTGCTTATGCATGTTCTTATATGTGGAGAATATCTTTATCTTATCTGTGTTCTTATATGTGGAGAATATCTTTCCTTTGAGATGGCTGTAAAATGAAAAATGGAAAAATAAGCTGTGCTTTAAGAAGTTAATTTTAACAACCTAACTAGGACCTAAAACTTTACAAACTGGAATATCAAAGTTACTATGTTACAGAGTCCACATATGTAAATCCTCCAAATAAAAAAAAAGGGGCAAGTTTTATTAGCTTCATCCATAGATCTTTTATGCTAGAAATTTGCCTTGCATTCAAATTCTAGCCAAGTTTTTATTCATTCGTTTGTTCATTTGCTCATTCAGCAAGTTCTCCAAAATTATAAACATTGAAACATGTCTCCCTGTAGGTGAGAACCATTGATGGATACAGAGAGGCTTTTCAGACAGAATCCCATCCCTGGAGAATAAACAGACAAGGATCTGGTGATTAAAATAACAAAAATTTGGGTCTCGCTGGGGGCCTAGGGATTAAATCTCAGCATTATGAAGCTATCTGCAGCCACTGCAGCATGAGTTCGATCCCCGGCCAGGGAGCTTCCTATGTGGCACAGCAGACTCTCTTGTCTCGCCTGCTGCTCCCCTCAGCAGTGTATTTCAATAGATCTGCCTGTTCTGCTCCCCACTGTGTCTCTGGTGAATCCTCTCACCCCTCGCATCTCTGGCCTACACCCCAGCTCTTGTATGCATAGATAAAGAAAATAAATCTTTAAAATAAAATAACAAAAACTTTAGAGTTTGTGGTATCATGGGGACACTAACCCCAGGGATAGTGGAAACAAGATTGGAAGTAAGAAATAATGCTTGAGCAGTCTTGATAAACAAGTAAGACATCAGCCTGTTGAAGAAAGCCAGCAGATAGGATCCCTCTTGGGGAAGGGAGCTTGTTTGTAAGAACATGGGTACACGAGAGAGTAAGTGAGCCTCGGGAGTACAGTGAAAGCCTGTCAGGAGATTAGATGGATGACATCAGCCAGGTTCAAACAGGAACGGTATTCAAAGAATTTTTACATTGCTTTAAACACGGAAAGCTAAGTCACCTAGCCATCATTGAAAATCAACTGATGGTCAAAATCAAAGTAGGAAAAAAGTGTTTATTTGCAGTTTTCTGATGTAATTGGCTGAGATGGTTTGGGAGGATAATATTGGAGTTAAAGCTGTTCATGTTAACTGAAGGTAAAAAGTAGCCTCGTGTTGTTGCTGCAATACATGTGTCAGGGTGCCTCACTGGGCATGTGCGACAGAGCTGCTGGACATGAGATATATATCGATGAATCAATGATAGCACTAAATGACAGAGGAAAAAATAGAAAACCTAAAGGAGGCATCACAAGACTAGGATCTGGCTCCCACAATGCCAGAGGCTGGAGGTGGGGGTAGAGGGGTTAACAGAATCACTTCAAGCAGGTATCAGATGCTGGGGGGTGTAGGGAGTGTCAGACCAGGGCTATTCCAAATCTACAACCAACAAACCACTCCTGGAAGGATGAGCCTCCCAAAGAGAAGACTATATCAGGGCAATCTCTGCACTGGCTCGGGGCAGCGGCTCTCCTACTGCCCAACTGTGCCTCTGAGGTGCTTCTTTTCTCCAACTCTCTGTCCCTCTGCAGGGCAGCGGCCTGCCTGCCTGCCCGTGACCTGCACCAGGCCGGGTCTTCTCCTCACCGACCTCCCTCAGCAGGGCAGCTCTCCTCAGAGCTGCCCGCCCCCCTGCAACCCTGCAGGCCTCTCTTAGCAAGCCTGTCTCTTTCGGGGCAGCTCTTCCTGCCCGCTTGTATCTATGCGAGTGTTCTCTATTCTTCTGTCTCTTTCCCTACTAAACCTGTTCTTTAAACAAAATTAATGTCTCTGTCCCATGGAGAAACTCGCTGCATGCTGCTGAAAGTGGAGCTCTGGTGAAACCTTTCCCAGAATGAACTCAAGGACCCCACGCTCCATAGACTCCAAAAATTTACATCACTGGGCCTCCCCGGTGGCGCAGCGGTTGAGCGCTGCGCTGTGGAGCTGTCGGCAGCGGTGACGCGTGTTCCACGCCCCGCCGGGGAGAATCCCACATGGTGCGGCAGACCTCTCCTGCCTCGCCCGCTGCTCCCCTCAGCAGTGTGTTTCCGTCGATCTGCCTGTTCTGCTCCCCACTCTGTCTCTGGTGAACCCTCTTGCTGCCCCACACCTCTGGCCTGTACCCCAGCTTGTATGCATAAATAAATAAATCTTTAAAAAAAATGACATCACTAAATAAGGCGTCTGGAAACAGAAACACATGTCAAGGTGCAAGGCTGTCTACGTATTGTCCGGGTGATGAAAACACCAGGACGTAGAGATGCACAAAACCTGACCCTGTGTTTCTCTTGGGAGCAATGGTGCAGCACTCACAAAGTCAGTTCACAGTAACTTAATAGAACTTAAATTCTTAGACTAATAAGAATCCATTTTGCATATTATTGGGGTACAGGGGAAAATTCCCTCACCACTCCAGGTTCTTCTCAGGCTGGATAAACAAATTAACATCAAAGATTTTAGTAGGAGAAAAGGACCAAACTTAATCACATACAACTGGGGAATTTACATGAGTACATTCTAAAATAAATGGGACAAACCAGAAGTTTTTATCCTGTGCTAAGGAACCTGGGCTGTCAGGAGAGAGGAGGGGGGTGGACGTCACATGATGAGGAGGGGGTGACTTCGTAGGACAAAACCTTGCCTCTGCATAGATGCCTGCCCTGCCTCCAGAGACGTTTCTAGGATAAAAAGGTGGTTTCTAGAGAGGTCCATAAATCTAGGTAATGTACACTGTAAAGCAGTGGTAGCAGCTCCTCCTGAGACCCACAGGCCTCATTAACCTCAGTTCCACATACCAAGGTGACATGTACTAGAAAGGCCTACTCTGGCCATGTTGGAAAAAAGCCTGTCTGAGCCTTTCTGGGGAGAAGGAAGCTACTGTATAAAATTACAATTAGGCACATGCTACAAAGAAGAGGAAGTTGGTATTAGGTAAGTTTATGGCTTTTGTGTATGGAATGTAGACATAGTGTTGAGGTAGATGGTGAAAGAAGATATTCCTGAGGACATGGTGTGGTATTAAAGGTAAACATTTTTGTTTGTTTCAATTATTAACATTTTTTAGGTAACATGGTTTACAACAGTATATATGATTCAAGGGTATAGGTTCACACCTCTTCAGATAGATGTTGCCACATACAAACCACCCACCACCGAAGTACCCATAATTCACCACCAGAGTTCATTGAGCCCTTCCCCCTTTATCCCCCCCTCCCAACTCCACCCTCCCCCTCCAGCAGCTCAATTCCACTCAGATTTCTAGGATCTTTTGGTTTGGTTTTTCTGTTCCTTTGCTTTATTCCTTTATCTTTCACTTATGAGTAAAATCATCCAGTATTTATCTTTCTCCTGACTCATTTTCTCTTAGCATCATCCCCTCTAATTCCATCTATGTATTCACAGCTGTAGGATTTCATCCTTTTGTTGTTGTTGTTGCTGAGTGGTAGTCCATGGCGTATATATGCCACAACTTATTCTTTATATTTTTAAAAGATTTATTTATTCATGCACACAAGACTGGGGTGTAGGCCAGAGGTGTGGCGTGGGGGGGTGAGAGGATTCACCAGAGACAGAGCGGGCAGCAGAACAGGCAGATCTACTGAAGTACACTGCTGAGGGGAGCAGCAGGGAGACAGGAGAGGTCTGCTGCGCCATGTGGGAAGCTCCCTGGCCGGGGATTGAACTCGTGCTGCAGTGGCTGCAGATAGCTTCATAGAGCTGAGACTTAACCTGTTGCGCCACCAGGGAGACCTGCCACAACTTCTTTAAGACAGTAGGTAACAAAAAGATTAAACCGGAGTGGAAACATCACTGCAAACCTATGGAACAGGCTTTTGGTGAGAGCATGAGGGAGCATGGTCCCCAGGCGCAGCAGGGAGGCATCACCACGTCATCAAGGGTGGTCTATGTGGTGCCCCCTGTGGAACCAGCTCTAAATTTAGGTCACCATTGAAAAAGGCAGGTGGTGGCATTCACATGGTCAGTTTTTATTTTAGTTTTAAAAAATTATCCAGCAAATAATAACTCTGAAAAAATACATTAACCATAATGCTGGAGAGAAGGGGAGAGATTAGACCTAGATATAAGGCTGTTAAAGGTAATTAGTAATTAAGGTCATTTTCCTAAGATTACAAAGAAAGAGCTAAGTGGCACATTTTATTTGTTGGAACTTCTAGTGACTAAGGACAAAAGAAGCCATTAATTTAATAGTTTGATGATATAGTGATAAAATGTCAGGTTTTTCTAACCACATGAATGAGAAGAGAGAACAAAGCTAAATGACTTTTCATGTTTTAATCTCATTTGGTGAAAAATCCACTTTATATTCAGAGAGTCAGAGCTCATTTTTCTTTTTTTCAGGAGAGAAATGAGGGTTAAATCTTAGGAGACTAAATAATCATGGGCTCATGGCATAAGAGATTGCTTTCCCTTCATGGACAGACTATAATGAAATGCAGTAGCTTTTTAATTTAAAAGTTATAAAACTTTTATTTTGTTTTCCTAATCTTTGGAACTAGCAGCAATTATTGGTTAAACCCCCTGTTTTAGGATGTTATGTCCATATTATTTCTTGCTTTTTGATACTGTTTTTTCCATATAAACAAATAATGCTCTACAATACCTTATGATTTTTTTTCTTTCTGAAATTCTTGGTTATAAAATAAATGTCTTTTAAATAAATATATGTATGTTCAGAAACATTAAATCATTTGAGAATGATTTTATAAATTATTAGTTTCTATTTAGAAGTTTCTGGAAAGATACATAAAGGCAAATCTGTAACTTGAGATAGGAGCAGAGTAAAGCACCAAGTGATGGGGGCTTAGAAGGTGAGAGTCAATTTGTAAAACTCCTGGTACCAGACCCAGCGCCTGCACATGGCACCACCGCAGTGGTCTCTGTGGATGAGCAAGGGGTGCTCTGAGATGCCACAAAGCAGGCCTGACAATATCCTAGGTCCCTGCCTCTGAGACCAAGGCCTTCCTCCCCAGCAGGGGGCCTGCAGCAGGGAGGGGCTACCCTACTGTGTGAGCGCACCCCAGTAGGTCATCGTCCACACTGAGCACAAAGAAGTGGACTACCTGATATGCGTATTTACATACACAGGACCTCCCTAGTGGCCCAGGGGATATATCTCAGTGCTGTCCCCTCTATCTATGGCCTGAGTTGGATCCTCAGCCAGGGAGCTGACCCACAGGGCGCAGCAGACCTCTCCTGTCTCGCCTGCTGCTCCCCTCAGCAGTGTACTCCAGTAGAGCTGCCTGTTTAGCTCCCTATTCTGTCTCTGGTGCGTCCTCTCATCCCTGCACCTCTGGCCTACGCCCCAGTTCCTCTACAAAATATATAAACAAATATTAAAAAAATACTTACATATACAATGTCGATGACTCTCAGGATGTACACAAGGGTGGGGTTCTCTTAGAGCCTCAAATGCACAGGGAGAGCAAGTACAGGTAGCCACTAATTATCTAAAGCCCCATAGAACTGAGGGGCTAAGAGACAGGGTCACAAGCGGGGAAGGATCCATGGACTTTGGTGGAGGCTGATGGGTATTATGGTGGTGAGTGTGGTGTGGTAGCATACATCGCAGGGGTGTGATCTTGCACCCCTAAATCATATACAGTACTATGTTGTAAACCACATTAGCTCCATAAAAAAATCATTTAAAATATAATGAATTAAATTATCGTTTAAAAATAAAATTAATTTAAAATTTAAATAAAAAAGCACTTTGCAAACTGATGAATTTAAAATTTTTGTTTTCAGGAATTTATGAGCTTTATAGTTCATGCTTCAGCCCATGCCAGTGATAAACAAGAGACGAGAGCTAAGAGTTCTGTTGTGGTCTGATGGGTGGTGTTTTTTAGAGTACAGAAGGTGTTATTTTTCAAAGATGAGGCAATTATTTGCATAGCGCTCTTTGCCAAGCACTCTGCCCTCCTTTGAGATGAAGAGCATTTCAAATATTGTGCAATTAACTGTTATCAGCTATTCATTCCCTCTGAAAGAAGATAAAACAGGGGCACTGGAAGAATGTCTAAAACAATTCACAAGTTTGAAGTGCAACGGGGAATTCAAATATCAGTCCCAAAGTGGAAAGAACTTAAACCTTGTCAAGTGCAGAAGTATGTGACTCACAAGGAAAAAATATTTTAGAAAAAAAAGCAATGCAGGGACAGGAGAGTAGACTATATTCTTCAAAGTTACAGAGATACTTGGATTTCTCTCCCCTCTCCTCCATCTTGAATAGTAGCACATTAAAAAAGTCTAAAATTGGGCCTCCCTGGTGGCGCAGCGGTTGAGCGCTGTGCTGTGGAGCTGTCAGCAGCGCGCAATGAGAGTTCGATGCCCAGCCAGGGAGAATCCCACATGGCGTGGCAGACCTCTCCTGCCTCGCCCGCTGCTCCCCTCAGCAGTGTATTTCTGATCTGCCTGTTCTGCTCCCCACTCTGTCTCTGGTAAACCCTGTTGCCACCCCAAACCTCTGGTCTGTACCCCAGCTTGTATGTATAAATAAATAAATCTTTAAAAAAAAAGTCTAAAATTCAGTTTGAGAGAAAAATGTATAGCTGAAGTTGACAAGCATTTTAGTGGACTGTTAAGTCCAACACATGCTGGGTTTAACATGAAGCTGATCGTTTTTCTGTATGGTTGGATTTTCCAAATGACATGTCATTTTCACAATGATCTTTAAGCTGCTGAAGGAATTGTTATTGTTCCCAAGGCTCAGTTTCATGCATGGTTGGAGTATCTCACCATCTCCGTGGGATTATTTCCAAGAATCAGAAAACAGATGAAATTCTAATACCTTCCAGTTAAGTCCGGATGTGCACACCATTATGTCTCTCATTCAGCAAGTGTATTTACGTTAAAAGAATGTTCCCTATGTCCCATAGTCATTTCCAGGGTGAGTAATATAATCAACATGTATGTTTAATAATAACAAAATCTGGGCCTCCCCGGTGGCGCAGCGGTTAAGCACTGTGCTGTGGAGCTGTCGGTAGCAGCAACGCGAGTTGGATGCTGGGTCGGAGACATTCCCACATGGCATGGCAGACCTCTCCTGCACCGCCCGCTGCTCCCCTCAGCAGTGTATTTCCATCAATCTGCCTGTGCTGCTCCCCACTCTGTCTCTGGTGAACCCTCTCGTTGCCCCACGCCTCTGGCCTGCACCCCAGCTTGTATGCATAAATAAATAAATCTTTAAAAAAATGGTAAATATACACTGGCTAAAGATCAAAAAGTAGAGAAGGATATATCTGATAAGAAGGTTTATAACTATAAATAAAACAAACCCCAACTGCACGTAGATCCAACCATGGGTGTTTCCTCATCGTGAGGATTGAAGGGACGTGAACTTGAGGGTGGCTGACAATTTCAAGAGTCACCAGGGGCCTCCCTGGTGGCACAGGGGTTAAAATCTCAGCACCATGAAGCTATCAACAGCCACTTCAGCATGAATTCGATCCTGGGCCAGGGAGTTAACCCACATGGCGCAGCAGACCTCTCCTGCCTCACCCACTACTCCCCTCAGCAGTGTACTTCAGTAGATCCTCCTGTTCTGCTCCCCTCTCTGTCTCTGGTGAATCCCCTCCCCTCGGCACCTCTGGCCTACACCCCAGTTCTTGTATGCATAAATAAATAAATCTTTTTTAAAAAAGTCATCAGGCCCAGATTCTCCTGAATGACACATTCATTAATTTTTTAAAATAAATGTAATCATTTTTGCCTATAGCTAAAAATCCTAGGTCATTTAGGATCAGTTGTTCCTCCAATGGATTACATAACAAGTTTCGAAAGTCTACCATTTAAAAAGTAAATTTACGGATTACATCGTTCATTTTGGTACGATATTTGGTTTCTTCCCTCAGGTATAATCACAGTAGCGCTCCCACCACCATAGCGCCTGTTATCCATCAGCACAGCTCCTTGTGGTCTTCCCCCCGCTGTTTTGTCTCCTCCCTCCCCTCCCCTGCTGGATGCCTCAGATCTATGGCCAGTTTGCCAGTGTTGTCTTTTTCCTGCCCCTTTGTTCAGTTTCCCTATATCCCACCTATGAGTAAAACCATTTGATATTTCTCTTTTTCCTTCCTACTTTTTAATCCACAAAGACAGTAAGATAAAATTGGGATACAAGAAGAGTTTGGGAAATGCAGGAAGCAAGATGCCTTACACGTCCCTCAAAGCCTCCCGACACTCATCCCTGCCTCACATTATGAAACAACATCTACTCACAGTCTGATTTATCTATGTCTTTTTGATTTTACCCTGCTCTAAGGTAAACACTGAGTGTGGTCTTTATACTTTGTTTTATTGTTCCTCTGTAGTAATTATTTAACACCCAAGCTTTTCATTTATTTTTTAATTGTATAATTTTTTTATCAGACAATATTGGTTTTCAACACTGTAAGATTTAGTCACAGAGGTTCACACCTCTTCAAGTATAAGTTACCATACCATGTCCACTATCCAAGCACCAACAATCCTTATTTAAAGGATCATACTCAGTGAAATAAGCCAGAAAGAAAGAGAAAAATATCGAATGGTTTCACTTATAACAGGACTATAGGGAAACCAAATAGGAGAGAGACAATCGGGGGCGGGGGGAGGCAGAGGGAGGGAAGGAAAATCACACAAAATGGAATAGAAAAGAACACAAGGGACCATGGAGATGGATCACGGGTGAATTGGTGGTGGGCTACCCATGGGGAATACAAAATGTAAAAGACATAAATAACAATAAAAATATATATATTAAAAAATTTTAGAAAAATTAAAAAAAAAGCAAAATAAACTTAGGCATAGGAAGTCCTAAATCCCTGGCAATGGGTCTGCCTCCTGGTCTGGGACTGTGCCACCTCTGAACTCACAGTTGCTTCTACTCTGTTCTAGGCATCCTTACTTCCCCACAGAGCTGTCACCTCTACTGCCACCTCAGGGACTCTGTCTTGCGCGAAGTCTATGAAGTTTTTCCCCAGTGCTATCCCCATAGGTCCCTGTCCACTTCCTTCAAGAGGTGCCTCACCTTGGGACACACTCCACCTGGCAGCACCCCCAAACTGAGCCCTTTTCTTGCTTCTATTTTTATCCACAGGATTTTTACACTCTCTGCATTTCCAGTTTTTGCCACCTAGAGTTTCTGAAGATTGGGATTTTTGTCTCTTTAGTCAGTGTGGTAACTCTGGTGTTGAGAACAGTTTCTAATTTAAGCAATGCTCAGGATTTGGAGAAATTAAGTGTTTTTTCTTATTAGTCTCCAGAGAAACAGAACCTATAGGATGTAGACACGTAAGGGGATATTTATTGTAGGAATTGGTTCACCTGTCTATGAAGGCTGAGCTATGCTTCTATTGGCCCCCTGCAAGCTAGAAAATCAGGAAAGTTGGTAAGATAATTCAGTCTAGGTCTGAAGGCATCAGAACCGCTGGTGTAATTCTTGCAGTCCAAAGACCTGATAACTAAGAGCTTCAGTGTCTGAGAGCAGAAGATAGATGAACCAATTCAAAAAGAGAGAGTGAAAATTTACGCCTTTCCCACATTTTTGTTCTATTTAGGTCCTTAACTATTAGGCCTCTAACTACAAATTAGATGATATAGCCACCCAATTGGTGAGGGCAAACTTCTTTATTTAGCCTATAGAGTCTCAACATCCCAGGCATATCCAGAATTAATATTTTTATCAGCTGTCTGGCATTCTGTAGCCTAGACAACTTGGCACATAAAAATAATGATCCTAATAAGTTCATAATGAGTGTTTTATCCTCAAAGATGCATTTTTATATTGAATGAATAGCTGTCATATGGCTATTCACTGACTAGAATGCATGGATGAGAGACTGACTATACAAATACACAATGGCTGGATCAGGTGTCATCATAGAACTTGGGCTCACAATCTACAGCAACCAACCCAGGAAACCAATTAGTATTCTCTAATAAGCAACACAAAACCATCAAGCCAGATTTTCTAATTTGCCCGCCCCCCCACCGCACACACCCTCCTACTAAGGACAAACCAGTGAAACCAAAATATGCCCTCCTTACCAATCACATAGGCTTCCAGCTAGCCTGCCTCCAGCTCCCTTGTCCCAATACCAGGCATACCTGAAGCTCCTCCTTTGGTCTACTACAAAGCTTTCCTACTCCCCTGCCACCTTTGAGTCTCTGCCGAAGACAAGTGATGGCATATGACTCCCTTGGTCTAGATAGCAAGCTCTGAATAAATAATCTTTGCTTGTTCTCATTTAGGTGGTCGTTATTTCCATTTGGACCTGGAGCCAAAGAATAGAAGGCAGGATGGCGCCTTTCACTGCAACTTCTGGTGACCCACTTCAGGAAAATGTTTCCTAAACACCTTTAGGCTCTGCCATGTTAGTAGTCTTGGTCCCTGGGGTAGGATATTGAAACCAGGCAGGAACTATTTTGTTGTTTGATGACTTTGGATTGCTCAGCCTGATTCTTTGCCTACTAGTCTGAAGGCAAAGAAAGCAGCTCATATGCAGGAATAATCCACCCGTATTAGCATGAGAAAAGAGGGAAAATTATATAGCTGAAGAATGGGAGAGTTGTCTAGGACTTTACTTACTGCATCCCTATTGCTAATTTCCCGCATGACGACAGCTAAGAGTAATAAAAGCAGCTATGATGTGACAAAACATGGAAATCAGAAACTCGACTCAGCTCTGTTTTGGTGCTGGCTGGTTTATTCATGAAGTAGACTAGCAGAACAACTGATTGAGGCTAAAGGCACTCTAGAAGGTGTGCAGTAGAGGGAGATATAAATATTAGTCATAGCGGTAGGGCCAAGTGCAGGCGTAAATACCGCTTCTTCTCTTGGAAGTCATGGAATTGTGAGAAGCCACCACCTTGAAAATCATCTTCAGGGGAGAGTGTACTTAATAGGGGACACAAGTAGTTCTGAGTGGTTCATGGGGAGGACCATTATTGGCCTTGTGTGGGCCTAACCCATTCCCTTACATGCTCATGCTTTTTATTGAGCATCTGAGTTTCTCAACCTGTGGGCTGAAAGGAGCTGTGGAGCTGTAGCTATAATTTGTGCTATAGGTGAGTGTTTTAATTGGCCAGGGCTGCCATCATGCAAGGTGGCTTAGGTAGAGATTTATTTTCTCACAGTTCTTGTTGCCGTAAGTCAAGGTCAAGCTGTCAGTGAGCTAAGATGACACCTCTTGCTGTGTCTCCCTGGGTCATTTTCTCTGAATGTACACAACCCTCATGTCCCTACTGGATTAGGGCACTCGTTATGAATTCATTGAACTTCTATTGCCTCTTTCAAGGTTCTATAGGTCCAAAACCAGTAATATTGGAGATAGAACTAAAGAGTATCACACTCTACCAACTGAGCTAGCCAGACTGTGGAGTTGGGACTTAAGCACTGAATTTTGAGGAGACACAATTTAGTCTCTGACTGCAAACCTGGTGCAAGCATGTGCAGCCAAGATCACTGGGTTGATATCTCCAGAGAAAACAATCACCCAATGACATAGCTTTATTTTGCCTGTTAAGTGAAACAGTCATAGACATGCTGTCCTAGAAATCACCAGGATGATTAAACCTATGTTAACTAGAGTAGTAACTTTATTAATTCACACTGAATTGTCAGTTTTCCTTTCTATTCATCCTGCATTACCTCCCACATAAACTAATCACATTTAAATTCTTTTCTTAGGTTCTGCTTCTTGGATAATCCAGTCTAAGACAAAGTGGAACAAAGGCACTTGTGTTAAAGTGGCACAAACTACTATAATAGATAATCACCCATATCTCAGAGACACGGCAAATAAAAGTTCATTTCTCGATCGCATAAGACTTGGCATGAAGAGGCGTTTCAAGCAATTCCAGAATCATACTGATGGAGCTTGAACAATGTTCAATAGATTACTGTCCAAGAAGTCCTAAGCATTGACATCCAACAAGCAGATGGAAAATGAAAGAGCGGAAAATCATGTAAGTGTTTTTGATAGAGTTAACATGGAAGTGACCAGAAATTGAGTCGTGGGAATACTTAATGAGGCTGGAGATGAATACTAGTTGTGTGTCCAGAAGGAAAGAATTGGGCAAAAATCAGCCAGACCCTGCCATGGCTATTCCTCCTAGTCACCACATACTTGTTTTGATTATTTCAGATAAAACCCCTCTGAAAAATACATCCACCCACTTTCCAAGGAGAAAACTTTAGATCCATCTCCTGGGGTTATAGAACTAGGATTGCCACACAATGTCATGTGTCCATAAGTAACCCCGTGACAGTGATCTATAAAATAAAAATGTGAAAACATCCCCATTCCTAACCTCACTCCCCCCCACCAAGACCAATAAGAGCAAGTACAGAATAGAAACTCACAAAGGGAAGCAATGGAAACAGGTGGATAATGCAATTTCACCGTCTTCAACATGGAGTTTCCATGGACATTTATATCAATCAATCTATAGGGAAGAAAGAGATTAGAAAAATTTACGGTCAGGCATAAAATAGCATTCATTAATTCTACCTATAATCCATTGGCCAGAGATGACTCACAAGGACATGTAACAGTAAGGAAGGTTAAGGAAAATGGATTTAATGCCAGTTTTTGCATTCTATTCAAATTAAAACAGCCCTGTAAAGTTTTAAGTGATTATATTTAATGAAATGACTGTAGATGAAATTACCATTTGGACACTACAAATAAATGAAGTGAAACTCATTCATTTATGCCACAACTATTTATCCCTCTCAATGCCAGAGACTGAACTAAGTGACTGACATGTAAGAACAGACAAAACAAACAAAATCCTACCTTACAAGGAGCTTATATTAATGGTAACAATTTAATTGACTGTTCAAGATGAAAATTAGATGGTAGAAATTCAAAATTATTAGATTCTATGTTTTTCTCAGTTGTAGAGTCTAAAGTCCATCTAGTAGAATAAAATTAGTTTGAACAAAAATCGCAGCTGCTATATTCGCATTCTTACTAATGTGTTCCTTTCAGAGGAGATCTCAGAAGACATCCAAGTGGGAAATTCAATTTTAATATCAAAAAATAAAGAGGCAAAGCAGAAAAATTCATATTTAGTCTATTTTCAATTATAAGCGGCTGTGAGAAAATTTGTTTTAAAATAGTAAATGGACAAATAGATGGAGAAAGTTGATTCTAATGTTGTTGCCAATATTAAAAAATAAAATTTTTCATCAACAAAACCTAATTATCTCCTAAGTCATTTACTTAAGAGTTTGTGATAAGGAAAATTATGAAAGTCATATAAATAAGGTTAATGAAAATTGACCTAGTTTATTGTGACATGTAAAGATTAATAATTATATAGAATATTTTAGAATAAATATATAAAATTATTCACAATAGACATACATTATTTAAATTTGTATTGAAACAATTTAAATAACGTGTATTTGCATAATTTGTTATGCTGAAACTAAAGTTTATAAACAAAAGCAAAACATGTAGAATAGTCAAGATCTTGAAAAAGAAAAAATTGGAAATCTTAACATGATTTCAGGATTTATGATCAGGCTAGAAAAGTTATGATACACAAATGGAATTCAATTTGAAAAAATAGAGAAATGAAACAGAATAGTGTCTCTATATACACAACCACATGTATTTAATAAATTGCTTTTTGATAAATATAACAAGAATTGAAAGAGTTTTTAGTAAATATTACTGGGAAAAAGTGCATATTTAAAGGGAATTTAAATAAAACTCACTCATTACCTCACAATATACAAAAATATCATAAGATAAATCATATACTTAAACATACAAGCTAAAACCATAAAGATTATAAAAGAAAAATAAGAGAATGAGCTCCTTTCTTTCTTGGGCATCCCCCTTGTCAGCCCTGATTTTGAGACCTCCTAATTGATTCAGTTACACCCATCTTGATTATCCAGAATAATCTCCTTACCTCTATTTTTAAAAATATTCCCAATAATACATAGGCTAGTGTTTGATTGAAAAACTAGAAAATGCTACCTTGAGAAACTGACACATAAAAAAAACCAACCACCCCATAAAAAACAAACTCACAAGATGAATGTTTTTTATTACCCTTTTTATTGAAAGAACATGTGCAAGTCCTCTGTTAAAATCTGCTGTTGATTTCATTAGAAATAAATGGATAGGTTGATACCATTAAGAACAGCTCCTCTGTTGAGTAGACAGGCAGGTGATAGGAAAGACAAAGGACAGCCAGCTAGTCACCCTTGACCCTAGAGAACCATCCCTTGAGACCAGAAACTCTGATGCTAATAAGTCAGGACAGTTCTCCTCTTTGACAATAAATCTAAGTATCACCTAAACAGCCACAGTATTCAAGACCAGAGCGAAAAGTATAAAACATCAGCACAGAATCCCTTCACAGAAAGAGAGAAATCATACACTGTACAAAATATTTCATCTCTTAGCAACAGATCTTAGTTTCTATGCCACCTTCACCTTGAACTCTGCCTGAGAACTAGAAAAAATATTTTATCCCCAAGCTGACACCACAGCTTTGTTTTTAAGAGAGCAATCCATTATGTATACAGGTAAACAGGTACTGCTTGATATGGTGTATGAATAGATCCCATTCATCCTTTGTTATACCTTCTTTTATGATAAAGTCCATTAGATTGGGAAAATCGTCTCTGGAATTTCATATTCATAAATCAGTTACTCTGTGAGCTCTTGAATAGTTAGTGGCATGCCCCCAAAAGCTGTAGGCTTGGTAATTATTGAATATGTAAATGGAAAATGTATCAATATTAAAAGAAAAAATTATCACTGTATGTATCAAAAATATTTCTACCATCAAGAAATGTTTAAAATAATAGATATTATAAATGTTTTCTTATTTTCTCGTGACTACTACTTTAATTAAAATCTGCTAAAAGACTATTAACATGAATATTAAAAGGCATGCTCAGATTATTGAAAACAATAAAATATCTTACTGGTTAACTGAGATAGCTTAACTTCTTAACACATTAGAAATAGAAAATGTGTTATTTTAAAAATTTTTATTAAGAATGTTTTCCTTCTGATCAATATAACCATCACTGTCTCCTCTGCATGCCTTTTTAAATTTTGTAACTTTGTATTCAAATAAAAGCAATTTATATATTACTTCAGTAAGTATTGTTAGTTTTCTACCCAGAACTGCACCAGTTAAAACCTTCACAGTGCATACGTGTCTCTTTTCCATGTTTCTTCTTCTGATCTGTATTTCCTATGCTGTTACTTTTAAAAATATCTAAGATGACCTACCAACCCCCAATAATCATTATAAGCAGTAGCAAAATGTGTACATGAATACACATGTACATACACACACACACACACACACACACACCCACACCTTTCACACACAATCTTATATTTGGAATTCTTACATATTTTCTGTTCTTTTCATCCTATAATGCCATTGAATTTGATGTATTGGAAATTCTCGTAAGAGATCCAGGGGCTGTTACATAAATGGTATTTTATTAGCAGGTCAGCTCTCTTTAGATTTTGTGAAAGCCAGAAAGAATCCTTTAGGCTTATTACTTTGAGAGTGATTTAACCAAAATTGCCTATCTCCTCCTAGAGAAGAGTGATGAATCATAGAGGTGATATAATTCTAAATTTCACCAAAGCAAAACTGCATTCTTTTATATTTAGAAATAAATGAATCATTGGAAAAAGGAGAAAAATGTTATTAGAATAAAAAAGACAATGAAATTAGTTTTTTCCCCCTGTTTCAGTGAGATACTATCAATTCAAGCTAGATCCTTTGAAAATCATTTATAGATGACATTTAATTTAGAAATAGGATTATATAGGAAATAAATAAATTTAACTCAGTGGAGTTGTTAAATGAATGCATGACTAAGTGAATACATGTCTTTCATCGCAGCAAAAAAGAGCATAGACTTTCTCTTCTAGTTACTACTAACAATTTTTTTTTTAACTTAGAGCTCTCAGAAGAAATGGCAGTTCTTCTTGGCTTCATTAGATAGACCTGGTTTTTAGAAAATTTCCTTGAAGTAGCTCAGCCATATGATTTGCTTTGGGCGTGGAATATTAAAAGGCAGATGCAAACTACAGATATGTGCATGTATGTTTGGCCTCACCCTTTATGTCTTTGTTGTTGCCATGAGAGGAGCTATTCAGGAAGCTACTGCTGCCTTCAGCCCAGATTTCCCAGTGAGATGTGGAACTCAACTCTGGTGGTCTGCCTTGCATGGTGAAGCAGTTTCCCTGCCAATTACCACCTCGCCAGTCACCTCTCCCCTAACGCTGACATGTCAGTCCAGTTGAGATCATAGAGCTGCAGTTCATGTGCAGAAGCACGAGACAGAAATTCCTATTACTGTCTGTAATTGGGGCTTGGGACTGTATGTTTGAAGCAAAAGTTGCAGCTGCAATCTGCAATACAGGCTTTTGGTATTTTTGGTTTCCAGTTATGCACAGTTTTTTCATTTTGAAGTTCTTGGCTTTTCTTCATTTCAGCAGAATATTCCTTATTATTTCTTTGATTAATATTTCTGAACCATTCTTACACTCTCTTCTTATGTTGAGTTTTTATTCTCTATCATTCTTACTATCAATACATCTTGCCTGCTCACTAGTCACATTTTAATGTGTACTCTGAATGGATTTCTTATGTATTTCCTCAATTGTATCAGTTTTCTATAGCACAGTTGGTTTTTTCCCTGCTTTTAATTGAATTTTAAACATTCAGTTTAAGGATTTTTTAAATTGTAGATTTTTACTTTTTTTCTCAACATGTTATTCCAACTTTTTATTTTTCTTTTGTTCGCCTTTAGTTTTATGGTCCTTTAGTTAGTCCTAAGAACACAAACTCCTATCTTTAAAACATTGTTATGTTTTCCAAAATAAATTCATATTGGGGTACTTTGAAGGTCTCAAGCTATTGAATTCTTCCTTTTCAGACCATAAGCTGAGTGTGTGTTGAATGTCAGTTACCCCTAGTCATATGTATGTATGAAATCTTTTGTCACATGTGTGTATGGAATCTTTTCTATGAAACTGCTACCCTAAGAAGAAAACCCCAAGACTGTATACTGCTGTTCTTTCTAACCCATGGAGCCCCTTGTGTTTTAAGAATATAGAATATAAGGGAGAAAAGTCTACCCTCAAATACAATTCTCAACACTAGCCTATTAGTAAAGCATTACATATCTTTTTTCCTAAAATTTGTGCTTGTTTGTTAATTACAGATGCTCCTTCTCCTAAAAGTTATTTAGCAAATGTTGTTTTTAAATAAATGAATAAATAGATGTCAGTGTGTTTCCAATTTAACTCATGAAAGAAAAATGCATTTCTTTAAGCTTGTGTGACTCTGTAGAAGTCATCTCTTTGAGGAAAACTATCATCATGGCTGCAAATTCATTGAGAACAGGTGATCAGTATCTTTATGTCTTACTTATTCAGTTTCCTTAGTCCTGGAAAATTGTGCATGTTTAATAGAATGCAGAATATTATGCATGAAGCTGTTTCATGAGAGCTCTATTCTATGGTCTTCAAACTTCAAATCAAAACTATTCTCTTTGTGTTATGTATTACTATTTAAAATGAAACATAATGAACAAAATGAACTAAATGTCTTTTCCAAGAGAAAAAAAATGTAGCTATCTTCAGTTCTTAATTCTTTCCTGCTCTGCTCCATGTTCCAGGAAACTGACCTCTAATGACAATAATAACTGAAATTAAACTTTTTTTCCTGATTGCCTTTGAAATATACATGTTACAATAAAAATGAAGCTGTTATATAAGGTCTTACCTTTCTGGAACCAACTAATTGCTTACATTCTTATTGTGGAACTTCAAAAGATGAAACAGTACAATCATAAATCTTACATCAAAGATATCATGTAGTAATTTTACTTAATGTCTCTGATAAAATGTTACTGTTTTGAACACAGTGGGCTTGCCTATTAACAATATGCTATTTAATACTAGAGCTTCGTTTCCATGGAGTTTGTTCTCTGGAGCATTTAATAATGGAAAGCATTTAATCATCTCAAAGCAATATCATGTAGTTTGCTGGACTGTGAATTATATGCATATTTATAAGATTTATAAATTACATTTCCTTCAAAACCCTCACATTAACATTTTTAAATTAAAAATAAGATTGGAGTAGAAAGCAACACACTGAAAGATTTAAGTTCTAGGAGATTTAGAAAGAATTGTAATTGGAGGTACCAACAGAATTTTAAAAAGATGATGTCCATCCCTTAGAGGTCAGTCAGCAGCTTCCGTGACTCATGGATGGAGACACAGCAGCAGGGCTACTTCACCCCTGTGTTTGCACTGTGGAGTTTTCTCCTTCGAGAATATTCTTTCTTTTCCTCTTCTTGACTCAAGTTTCCTCCCTTCATATCTATCCTGGTTATTATGAATGTGTAGAGGTGGTCCACATGGAGCTGTTCCCTTTTGTTTCTAGTGCTACACCTACAAATTTTTATTTATAAACAATTGGGCAGGATGCAAGGAAGAAACCATTTCTAAGCATTGGAGATCTTGTAGCCTGGCTGAAATTTGATAACCACCACTGCATAAAATAGATCCATGTTAACTCTATCTATTGATTGTGCCCTAGCACTGAGAACTCCTCAGTATTCTGACTAGTCCAATACTTCCCGTTTAGTATGTCTTCATCCAGGACAAGAAGATGTCAATGATAGCATGTGCATTTGTATTCTGAAAATGTCCATAACTTAAAATCATTTGCTGAGGCAGGGCATAGCGAAGAAGAGCCTTGATAATGAGCATGTAGAAATGACTGTTTCCTGTGAAGGCCAATGATGCAGACGGAGCTATGCATTAGAGGTAGAAGTGGATTCATTTTATTCCTGTACAGTCACATGAGATAAACTTACTAAAGGCTGGAAAATGATGTATCTCTCTGCATTTCAAAGAGCACAGAATAGGACAATACATGTACTCTCATACACCTGAAACATTTTGTGTTTAGACAGAATTCTCTTCATTTAACAGTATGAACAGTCAGCTAAAACAACACAAAATAATAATAAATAAATACAACTACTGCATACTAAATAATTGCAAAATAAAAGATTTATCCTAGAGGAATAAAGCATAGTGGTTTATTCCGTAATTTGGTGGCTACCAAATTGCAGCCAAGCTATAAGATCTCCAATGCTCAGAAATTAAGCACTTTCATCTAAAAGCATGCTTTAGATGAAAGTGACAAAAATATAACTTAATATTAAACAGAAAGAAAGATGTGAAGTTCAGGTATCCAAGTTGCAGTTATTTTCTTTCCATTTAACAAATACTTGTATATATTTTTCTATTTCAGTCCTGCCCACAGAATAATTTGTTCCATGACTTCGTGAACATTTCAATTTAGAAATTTATAAGTTAGAAAAATAAATTTTTATACAGACACAGCTAGATATACTGGCATATATTACACGCTGCACTTTGCATTCAGGGCTATAGGAGTATGGTTCTTAGAATGTGCCCCTGCAGAGGGCCGCCATCCTTCCCTAATGGACTTCTCCCATGTGATGGAAAAAAAAAATCCATTGTCACCTATTCGACTGCAGCCTGTACGGCCCGGGGGTTAGGGAGGAAGAAGAGATTGGACTTTACAGTTAAGTTTGGAAAACTCTCAGGAAAACACTTTGGTGGGCAAGACTGAGACCATATACAAACAAGACTAACAAAAACAAAAATCGAAAATCAAACAGCACAGAAAAATAAAAGCTTCAAATACTAGAAAAATGCACAGGCACAGTAAATAGGTGATGGGGAGAATACCAGTTCCTCACGTACCAGCAAAAGGGGAAAATCATGAAGGAAAATACAGTGTTTTTAAACTTTCAAAATTAAGGTTTAAACTAAGGTCTGCAGCAGCGCCAAGGACAAAGACAGGCAACGCACACGCACATGCACGGTTCCCTTTTCAGTTCCCTTCAAAATGGCCACTTTGCCCCGCTCCCTTCCCAGTAGCCCCCTCCCTCACGCAGGAAGTAAGGGGTGGAGTTTGCCAGCAAATTCTCAAGGAAAACGTGGCCAGGAAGGTTATGCTGGCTGCCCCAAGAGCCCTAAAACGGCCCTTCAGATTAGAGTCCCAGCCAAATTTAACACCTAGTCTATTTACCTCTCTCTTCAGCCTCTTCCCAACGAGGAAAATAATAAATAATAATAATTATTATTATTATTTTCCAAACATTGACAGCCTTTACTGTGAGGTGTTCCCACCCTCTTAAATAAGACTGCACAGAAAGAAGGGATTTAGAAACCTTCCTACAATGTCAACAACCTGGGCCCCAGGGCAGGTAGGGGGCAGTTGCTGGGTGGACTGGGGGGGGGGGGGGGGGGCGGAGGCTGGGTCCTTGCCTCCTGCATGCCCATATCTGCCCTCAATAGGAGAGTGGGGGTGAGATGCTCTGGGAGGAACAGGGGAACCCCCAGGCCCAAGATGGAAACTGGAGTCGCTGGAGGAATGGCGGGCGGGCTGGTGAGCACCAGGGCTTCGGCTGAGGGGCCAAGCGCAGTGCTCTGCGCTCGTTGCAGGGCAGCTCGGAGCTGGCATCCTCAGGGGGGAACATGCAGTCAAAGGGGAGCGCCTCACCGGGGAGGACGTGGCAAAGATGACGTCCCCCGTGCCTCTGGCCCCCCACGTGGGCGACTCCAGAGGAACCCCTGGGCTCACAGGGGCAGCGGCTGAAGTGGGCACATCGCCCTGCCCCGGGGCACCCACCGCTGGAGCACCCCCATCAGCACCTGTCACCTCACCGCCCAAGAGCCCCTAACTTACCCTCGAGGGAAGGTCGGGAAGGTTTTTTTTCTTCTGGTAGGAACCTTCTCTCGCCGCCTTTCTAGCAAACCTTCCATTTGCACCCGCCGCCAGGCAGCGGAGCCTTTCCCCTTGCCAGATGGGATGATGGGGCCGGACTCACGGATATTTAATAAAGCCAGTTAGGTCTCTCATTAGTCAGATGAATTCTGGTTTTTAACATCATAAAATATGCTTTAATAGCCTCCCTAACTTTGTACCCATTAGGGTTCAACCAGACTGGCAGAGTCAGTAGGAGGTACATTATTAAGAGTTTTTACTGCAAGGAACTGGCTAATGTGTTTTGGGAGCTGGCTAGGCAAGTCTGAGAAACGTAAAACAGGCCATTAGGAAGGTCAGGCTAGAACTCTGGGTGCAGGTGGAGCTCAGTCTCATCAGGAAAGAACCAGCTCTGATCCTAAAGCCTTTCAAGGAGTTGAATCAGTCCCACTCAATTATTTAGAATTACTTATTTAGGATGGTCTGCCTTCTTTAAAGCAGTTGATTGTGAACTTTAACCTACAAAATACCATCCTAGCAATAGTTAGTGTTTGATTGAGTAGTAGAGACTACTAGATGTATCCAGGCTGACCTATCAAGAGTCTAACACTACTCTCATTATTTTCTTTTCCAATACTTTTTGTTAACTCCTCTCTTAATCCAAAAAGATTACATAGTGATTAAAACATAATAGTACAGGATGCTATAAAGTTAAGTGTTTATGTTAAAAATTGCTATGGGTTTCACAAACAAGAAACAGAAAACAGTGATAATATATACGATACCTTAACTAAATAGAAATTCAAGAATTTCACTAGTTGTTGGAGTGAAAGTAAGGTAAAATTATTGTTTGTGTCTGTGTCAAATTGTGGCACAAAGAGCTTCAGTAAAATCACCTATTCATTAAATTAACGCTTCTGAAAAGATGCTTATATAGGAACTCTTTCTTGAGTGAAAAAAGCAGAGTGACAAGATAAAACACTTTATACCTAGCATGTACCAGTTCATTAGTTTTGGGAATTTTTATTAAGTTCTCATTTTTACCAGTAGGGGAAAATAGTAGATTTTTATCAATCCTTCAAAGAAAAGAGACACCATCACCTATCCATGTGTTATAACTGCAAATATTCTACACACACACACACACACACACACACACACACACACACACACACACAAAGATTGTTTAAAAATATGTATGTATACACATATATTTATATATACATATGGCAATTTTAGCATGTTTCCTTCATTGCATGCATTATGTGTTTCTTTAAAGTTTTATCTTTAAAATCAAGCATATAAAACTAATCTTTGATAACTTACTGGTTTAATATACATAAAGTGGATTATTGAGACAATCAAAAAAATTTCCATGATTTGTACTGATGCTATTAGAATGCTTGCATTTTTCCTCCCTATTACAGCAGCCACAGGGAAAAGGACAATTATTTATAAGGGAAAGGCGAGTAGAGCTATAACAAATTTACCATCCACAACACTGGATGTCAGATCACAGCATAATCTATGTTAAAGAAGAGAAAATAGTCAAAACCAAAGAATACAGCCAGTGTAGTAGTGTAAGAAGAGTATGACTGCTTGGTTCAAGGAGTGAAGTCGGGTGGGTATAGTATGAGGACATAAGCTACCGAGACTGGGAATTTTTAGAGGTGAAAGGGAAAATGGACAATAAGGGGCAACGAGAAGCAAAAGGAACATCAGTCTTCAGATCCCACTCATTCTGGACCCCACCTCCTGGTGTGAGATATAGGGAATCTGAGAGAGGAAATACTCACCATTTGAATTACATGAAGACTGAGTACTCCACACACACACTTGCTCACACTCACACACACAAAGGTATGACCATTTTTTTCAGTCATAAAACGTCTCAATAAATTCCTAGGAACTCAAATTACACGTTATGCTCTCTCTCTACAATGCCACAAAACTCGAAAAATGGAATTAAAGTGAGCCTCAAGTTACTCACATATTTAGAACCAGAAATCACATTTTAAATTGAGGGTTAGAAAAGAAATGATTACAATTATGCAATATTCACTTCACTAAATGAAAGTGTCAAATATAGAAACAAATGATATGGAGTCAAAATTATACTTATAAGAAAACAGTGGGGGCAAGGAAAAGAGAAATACATACCTATAAATATATACATTAAAAAGAACAGTGAGTACATTACTTTCTATAAATGTTAAGAGCCATATTAGGCATTTTATAATTCTTACAAAAGTTTTACATTATAGTTAGACACTCAGAGCATTTTATTAAAAAGCCTAAGTATCAGAGACTTATTAACTTAGTCATAAAGCTACCTAGAGGCAAAGACTGGCTTTGACTTTATATATGTCTATAATCTTCCACTCATACAGCAGGGGACTGTTAGAATTCTGTGCTGAATTAACTTACTAATACTTCTTTCCACCAAACTAGTCCTGTAGTTAGCATGAACTGATCTTGACTGTAACATTCAGCCAGAGAATGAATCTGTGCCCCTCTTTTCATACATGGATTCCAATGATTTACAAATATATCTGTTTAAATCTGATTGTAGTGCTCCCTGTTTTCCCGTCCATGTCCCTGGCAAATGGATGATACTTCTACTACATCTTTAGCTTGCTTAAAATTGACAAGAGTACGCAAAATTGTAATTTGTTTCTGACCTTTCCAAGCTGCCATGGTCCGAGATCTGAGATTTCAAATTTCTTGTCCTCCTGTTGATTGGAATATTACAAAACCTTGATTAATTTACTGCCAACTTATCTAAAGGGTATCCCTGCTGCTTGACTAATTGTCTTGTTCCCTACAAAATTTCTGGATTTCATCACGTATTACGATTCAGAGAAACAATATTTTCATGGTTTAAAATCTTAACTTGGTAAGGAAGAAATTAATGCTCATTCCATTGAGCAGGAAATAGATTTGGCTCAGAAAACTTAATTTTCTCTTTTCTTATTTTTCCTTTTCTACAAAACTCTAATGGTGTGTTCCTTTTTAGTCACCTTTTCTTTTCCTTTCTTGGTATAGTTGAGCTCAGTGAGTAAGAAGTACAAAATAAAACTAAACAACAACAAAATCATTTAAATAAGAAAAGTTGAAGGGTGAGTTTAAAATTTGCTTATTAAAAATTCAGTCTTTCAACTTTAAGCAAGCCAAAAATTCTAGAGACTGTTCTCTCCCTGGATATATCTTAATTGGTGTTAGTATTTAAACAATATAAAGTAAGACAATTCAACTGCATTATTACATATCAATTTGGGTAACAGATTTTTTTCTGGAAAACATGCATAGTTCAGAGCTATAGATGTTTAGGATGAAATAATTAAACCAAAATTAATGTAAGGTGATAATTATATAACTGACTACAAAACATAGGATACTAAGTAATGACATTTCAAAAATTTTCAGTTCCAAATTACTGTGATGTGTCAGACCAAATACATTTTTCAAGAAATCCACATACTATTTATACCTTTTCTGTTTAGTTCAACATATTTTCCTTTCACTGGTGAATTTTAAACTGATAAGAACAGATACTACACTTGATCTGAGCAAAAGGTCAAGAAGCAATCATGAATTTAAAAAAGGCTGTGAGTAGGGGATTCTCTGGTGGCCTAGGGGTTAAATCTCAGTGTTGCCACCTCTGCAGCAGGCCTGAGCTTGATCCCCTACTAGGGAGATTCCCACATGGCACAGCAGACCTCTCCTGTGTCGGCCACTGCTCCCCTCAGTAATGTACATCAGTAAATCCACCTGTTCTGCTCCCCACTCTGTCTCTTTTTAATCCTCTCAACCCCTGCACCTCTGGCCTATTTCCTAGTTCTTCTACAAAAAAAATAGTTCACAAGTATGAGAAGCTGTATCTCACCATACAAAAAAGACATCAAGAAATGCTTTTTATTTTTATATATTTTTTGCAGTTGTTTTGAAGTGCTTTGTTTTCCTTAGTGCCTTACCACAAAACCTCAAATAGGAAATTATCTGTACTTACTTGTACATTATGACTAATTAACAAAAATACTCAGCTGCTTGAAAGCTACTTTCCTTCATCCAAAAAAGAATTTTTTCTGCGTAGGTAAACCTACTAGAAGCAAATGAAATATTACAAAATGGTTAGTGAACAAAGAATTTAAAGCCACGATACTTGGATGTGTTGTGTTGTTTTATTGGTGTAATCTGACCTATTTAATAGATGAATCTATTTGGAAAATTTTTTGTAAGCAGTCAAACTTGGAATATCTTTTCTTTCTAAATAAGCTAAATGGATAGAAGCTAGGAAGTCCTTGGTGTGGACTTTCTATTTTCTGGATCGCACACTGTTCCTCACCCTTTATTATGACAACATTTTATTAGTATATATTTGGGTGTGTTTTCCTGCCTCTGTGAGGAATATTCTTGTAATTTATTCTTTTTGAAGGGTATATCTTATGATTCATATCAACATATGTGACTTCAATATCTCAACACTTTCCACAATTCTTTATTATTCCATGTTTTTATGTCAAATCACAAACAGTTACCATAGTACCAGTTCTGTGAAAAGTGGTACATTGGATGTGAAAAGCTCCTATGTAAAAAGAAGGATTAAAAAGTTACAAGTTCTGCAGCTTTAAGTGCCAATTAACTAAATTTTTTGTACAAATTCATAATATATACACATTTTGAATCATTATGGTATATACCTGAAACTACTACAATGATCCCTGTCAGTTAAAATTTAATAAAGAAGGTCAAATATATTTTCAAACTATGGGATGCAAAGAGCTAAAGATGTCCCTTTATGGAATGATTAATCCACACCTGTGACATGGAGGTGCGTAATGTGAGTAGGAGGAAACTATTTCATTTGCATTTCCACATGTAGTTGGTGATGCACTTTGGACATTTTCCTTCTGAACATCTTTTAGAACCTGTATCCTATGGATGCTCATTTTGGAAATATTGATTTATAAATAATATGAATTTTTATTTTATTTATTTAGAAATTTTTGTGCCCATTCCCCAGGTTTCGGTAACTGTTTGATTTACTTAACCAAGGCAAAAAAGAAAACTAAACAGTCTAAAGCTTTTAAAAAAGTAGCAATATAAAAATATCTTTCTACTTTTGATACCATTGCTGAAATTTCCTCCCTGGAGTCAAGCACTAATGCACTTTTTGAGGACATCATTGTAGGATACACAGAATATATTATTTTGATAGCATACTTATCTGTGTTTTGCTTTTTCACTTAATAAAATAACTTGAAGATCAATTCTGTATTATTTCAGAGTTACTATTTACTTTCTTAGAAATGTATGTGGTGCAGGGCCTCCCCGGTGGCGCAGCGGTTAAGCGCTGCGCTGTGGAGCTGTTGGCAGCGGCGATGTGAGTTCGACGCCCGGCCGGGGAGAATCCCACATGGCGAGGCTGACCTCTCCTGCCTTGCCCGCTGCTCCCCTCAGCAGTGTATTTCTGATCTGCCTGTTCTGCTCCCCACTCTGTCTCCGGTGAACCCTCTCACCGCCCCACGCCTCTGGCCTGTACCCCAGCTTGTATGTATAAATAAAAAATAAATCTTTAAAAAAAAAAAAGTATGTGGTGCAAAACACATACCTATTTTATTTTATTAGTTCTTATTTATTATTTACTTGAAAGAATTTTCTATAAAAAATGCTGCCAATGATTTGCATATTAGTAAATACAAACATTTTTACCCATGTGTTCATACATCTAAAGTATTACTGATTGTGCCCCTGGAGGATGATTGGGTAAAGATAAGATGACTCAAAAAGTTGAGGCAGGGCCTCCCCAGTGGCGCAGCGGTTAAGTGCTGCGCTGTGCATCAGACCTCTCCTGCCTCACCCGCTGCTCCCCTCAGCAGTGTATTTCTGATCTGCCTGTTCTGCTACCCGCTCTGTCTCTGGTGAGCCCTCTCGCTGCCACACGCTTCTGGCCTGTACCCCAGCTTGTATGTATAAATAAAAATAAATCTTTAAAAAAAAAAAAAGTTGAGGCAGTATCATTGCTGATTTGGAGCATGTATTTGTGTGCATGTGTGTGTATGCCATGTATATACCCATATGTGTGGGGATTAATTAGAAAATATATATATCCATGTGTATAGGGTAAGAAATATCACATAGTAAACATAGGACAAACATATATCTTATCTATACACATAAGACATACATAAGTACATTTATACTTAGAGCATGTATGTATTCATATAAAGTAATCAGGACATTATATACCCAGTATACTATGAACATTATATTGATATAATCAGAAAATTATAAATTATTAAATATGTACATATGTATACATAATACTGACATACTGGTTATAAGTATACCTATGTATGGTGAGAGAGACAGAGGCAAGGAAAGATTTAAAAATTTTTCAAAAAAAAATTTGGCATTTATAAAATATTTTATAACACAAACTTAAATAATTAAATTATAAAGCAGGGATTTGTATAGAACTTCCTCAAATACTTGGGTTTGGTAAGCTGTGTCTAGACTAGAGTTGGTCAACATATTAGAAAGGGCATCTAATCTTTCTAATCTAATCCTATATTGTAAGATTGTGGTATACTTTCTGAAGGCTGGTTTATTCATATATAACACAGGAATTTATTTGACTCTTCCTGAAAATTATGAAGATAATCAAATGAATTGAGATTGGTGAAAACATTTCTAGAACACTTAACAACTGTGGGCTCTCAAATCACCTATAACAGAATCATGTTAAACTACTTATTTAAATCTTTCGATCAAAAAAGGTAGAATTCCTTTGATGAAATTTCCCCAACCAGTTTTTGTTAAAATATTGCAGTATAAAACCTTGTTTTGGGTCCTAACTATGTGAAGTAGAAAGTCCAGGAAACTCATTTCACGTGTAGTTTCCCCATTGTCCTGGGTTTATTTGAAAAACATTCAATACTAGGTGGGACCTAGGGGGTTTATAACATTAATGCATTACTGGCGTGTTGTTCAATCTTTGATGTTCTTACATGAGGAGAAGACCTATCCATCATCTAATGTTCTCTCCAGGCTTTAAAATTGTGCTGTGAAACAGACATTTGATATTAAAGTTCTCAGATACCAGCTTATAACTGTCTTTGGCACAAGAAAAAGACAGACAGCATCGAGCCGGTGGGTGCAGGCTGACGATTTACATCTGGGTGAGGTCGGACTCACGCTTGTCATTACAAGGAAAACATCGCCACTGCCCCCAGAGGGGGTACATGAGATCCACGTGACTTCACTTGGTATCCACATTAAAGCTTGATGATGAGTCCCACCAAGCAAACAGAAAGCTCTAGTTAATAGTCAGGAGAAGAGCCGTCACTGCTTTTCACATTGTGCAGATGAAGAGTAAAGCGAGCCTGGGTCTGATGTCTCCTCCGATGCCTCTCCATTTCCCCAGAAACAAGGGGATCTTGGACGACGGCTTCAGTTGTGCACTTACGCTCATCTGTAAGTGGGTAAGTCAATGTACCCCTAAACCAATGGTGACAGTCAAATGTATTAATACATAAAGCACCAGAAGTATTGCCTAGCACATAGTTAATACAAAATAAGAATCAGTATTATGATAATTACATTAATAATAAAATGCATTAGAGTAAAATAAATATGGGAGGCCAGGGCTTAATGTAAACAGACAAAAAAAAAAAACCCAAACTATTTGCATATTGAAGTAAAAATAATGAAGAATAAATTCTGAAGGAATATGAAAATATCAACACAGTATTTTTTGGCAAGAAAAAATGCAAATTAGAATGAAGAATTTAAATAAGTCAAAGTGCAATGAATACTATTAGAAAAAGAAAACATGGAATTTCAATTAGTTTATTTGATTGCATGACAAGACATTGTGAATGCCAATATAGCCTTTAATTTAGCAAGTAGTATAAAATACAGCATAATAATTATACATATACATGCACTAGGTGTATAATTTACTTGTGTACTTGACCTACTTATCCAAATGAAGATGTTTTAATATTTTCAGATAAAGAATTATCTGAATGTTATATCAGTTAATATATTCGTTTCTATTTATAACATTTAAGGTAATGACTATTCTAGCATAAATTAGAATCACGCCCCTCATTTCTTATAGGGATTTACATTTTTTCCATGATCATAGAATTATTTTTATATTAATAACAATGTTTTAACATAACTATTCCTTTTGAGGTTGACAGTTTCTCACTCTGAAACTTGACAAAATAAATTGACATTTTATGATTTGAATTCTTATTATTTGTGTCCCTCTTTCAGACCATTATCTCTTGGCTTGTTCTGCCCCTCAGCAGAAATAAAATTATCAGTCTTTTCTCTGAGGTAGTCTTGTGTTTCATCTGCATTCGTCCATGCCTTGAATGGTTCATTACACAGACCTGAATTGGCTTCTGAAATGTGTCAGTAAGTGTAAAAGAGAAAGGTTCTAATGTAGTCTTGTGACTGTTCAGAAGATTTCCTTGTCTTTTTTCTTTTTGGCAGACGATAAAAAGGTATAAGAAAAATATGCAACAATAATTCCACTTAGGTTTTGAGATGTAAAAGACAACAATTTTGAAAATTGTTGAATAATTCTAGAATGCACTTACCTTAATTAGGCTTTGATTAGCTTTAGAAATGGCTTTAAATTCATTTTAGAATGTTTTAGAAGTGGGAAAAGCAAAACAAAACAAAAATATTGCCAAGATTTTGGCTATCAATTAGTTCAAATTTTTATATAAAAGGCCAAAGTGAATCATGTTTGTATTTCTACCAAATAGCTAAAGGTGGTTTTAGAAACTTTAAATCTGTTATTAATTTTCTGTTTTATTGAAAGCCAATTGCTCCTTCAGCACTATTTCACCTTGAAAAGAACTAAAGAAAATAAAATTTTCATCTCTTTGACATTATCAAACCTTTAGAGATATCTTTAATAAAACATCAGAGCAGTATTTATCAAAAGACTAATAGATAAATGTTTTCAAAACTCAAATAATAAATGTCATTGCACAATATTAATTATTAATTTGAATTTGAAATAGAAAATAAATCATAATTACTATAGTCGTATGTATCTTATATAATTAGTATTTTATAAATAATAGCACCAGCCATATATTTGTAATATATCAAATACAATGTAATCTCTGTAATTTTCTTCATAGTTTTAATGTAAATGTGTCAATATTAATATCTATAAATATTAATATTATGATTATATATTCAATTTCTTAAATTTGCCTTAAAACACATTTCAGAAAATGCCTTTAAATCGGAAGTAAACAATATTTTCTAAATGCAAATACAATGATTTGCAGTAAAAATGAAGTCTATTTTTGTTTTTTAATGAAAGTATTAGACTGAAGAGGTCTATATCATAAAAGTTTCCCATTTATGAGGCTGCATTTTGAGTTCAGAGGAAAAAAAATCTCCTGCCTCCTCAAACAAGACTGTACTTTCCATAAACAGGACCTAGGCAAATATTTTATAGGGTGAAACTTCTCTTTATCAACAATTTTATGTTAAAAAGTATTACAGAATTTTGGTTCCTTGTAAGATTCAATGCTTTATCACTGAAGATTAGAGAAATAGGGAAAGAACATGTACTTATCAAATTGTCTACTTTTCAGTAAGTACATATGAAGGTTCTTCATGGCATCTAGCTACCACCTCTTCCAGGTTACTCGCAGGGGTCATTCTCCCCTTTTCATTTCAAATGGGCCATTTATGGCTAATTTTTATACGTTTCCCATGAATAAAAGATCAAGATGCTGTTACCCTACAGTGTCATGGCTCATTAGAAACTGTTTGTATTAAAACCAGATAGTTGTTGCTGTCTCCACAATAAATTACTTTTTTTGCAGTGTTTTTAAAATCACAGTATTATAACTAAAATATAATATCACAATACACACACTAAAAAAACCCAACATGCACACAAACACCCAATCTTGCAATATATAAAAAGCTAATATTAAAAATTATTTGGAAAACTTCAGATTGTATTGTTGGGAAATTGGTTTGCCTTATGTAAAAATGTCAAATGATCTCATCAGAAAAGATGGGATAGATGAAAGAATTGAATGTGAAAAACTTAAAGAGCCTAAAAAAAAATTAAGAGGCTCTCATCACCATAGTATTAGGCATAGCAGAGGACCTAGAAAACAAAACCTAGAAATCACAAGACGTAGGTAAATGATTGATGAATTAGAGTACACAACATTCAAGATTTCTATTCCATGAAGAATGCCATGAACAAAGTTAATAGAGAAATTTGGACCCAGAGAAGACAAGGCAATGTGAACAGCCTATGGGAATTGTTGCTTAGAAACCCAAGGAGCTTCGACAATCATCAAGAAAAAGTCAGCAAACCCAGTTGAAAATTGGGCAATTTGTGAAGAAACATCCAAGGTTGATAAACCAATAAAGAGATGCTCAAACTCACTTAAATAAGAGATACAAATTAAAACAACACAAAGCTTTTATTTTACATCTATTACAGATGATGACGCTATGCTCACTTTCCAATTAAATATTCTTCCGAGTCCGACTTCCACACTATTCTTTTGTACTGATGTTTTTTATTCCTTTGTCACAAGAGACACAATTATAATTGTTAGGACTCTTGTTTAAACACCTGTTCTTAGTTAATATTTATCCTATGACCTCCCTCCCCATAGCTTAGAGATATTTTCTCATGAATTTGGTAAAAGTAACTGACAGCTGAGCAAGCTGTAGACAAGTCCTCTAGCTGATACCTGGCTGATAAGCCCTTCCAGGGCCATGCCTTCTCTCCTCTTGTGCTTGATATACATTGTCACCTTTAGATTTCACCCTGAATAATTAATTCACCAGTTTATTTCTGGTTCAATCATAACAGAAGCAACCAACTCTTCTCAACTCTGAAGATGTCAATAAATTAAGTTGCTATCCATAATCATTACTAAATATAAAAAGTATTTTGAAATGCTTAATCTGATTACTTTTAATGAACTATGGGCAACAATATTACTGACTTGCAGTATCTTCCAGTTGACAAAAATCATGGTAATAAGGTAGGGATAGAGAAGAACAATGAGGCATATATTTAATAATTATTTTTCTCAAAGCAAATGAGTACTAATGTTATAAACCTCTTAATATGAGGCAGTTATTAACACTGTTAATGTCAACTATGATAAATGTTGATGCCTTTGTTAAATTTAACTCTAAAATTATTGTGAGATGTTCTCCTTGCCATGGCTAAGAAAGGAGCAATTACTACAAGGGAATAAATTTGAGTTAAATCCCCCTAAAGAAAACAATAAACAGGCAAACAGCTAAAATTTATGAGGTTTGTTTATTTCCCAGGTGAGTTATGCAATTAGATAGCTCTTTCCTTCAATTGCCTATAGGATCTAATAAATCATCTGAATTATTACTTGCTTGGAAAAACAATCACTGTTTGTCTTTCGTGTACTCTTTGAGAAAATCTCTTTTTCTGATTTTGGGGTAAAATTTTCAGTCACGTTAAACAAAAGTATTCCTGTGCGTAGAAAAGACTGTCCAGAGACCTTTATTGTACTGAAACAGAATTTCCAGCATAGAGATATTGTTCAGTCAGTAACTAGAATGAAAGGATGAAGGGACATTGAACCCGAAGGTGAATGAGCTGGCCGCCATGCTGGGCCACCAGCCCCCAGGAATGCAGCAGTCACCAGCAATTCCCTTTACAGTCTCGTGGCCACTTTCCCGTGCAGTTCTTGGACAAGTTTATTAGGAAGTGAACTCTGTGTTTCTGTTTTATTTTACCTATGAAAGAAGTCCCTCTGTGAGATTTTTAAGAGCAGATGAACATGAACAGCAGAGAAAGGATTATTAATGCTTTCAGTGCTCACCAACGTTCTTTGTTTGGTTTCCTGCTCCTTCCCTGCCTTCTTTGGTTTTAGTTGCATTTTCCTATGATTCCGTTTTTTCTCTCTTTGCATATCAACTATACTTCCGTTTATATTTTATTTTAGTGGTTAAAATGGGGGTTTAGTGGGTTTAGTAGGTCACACTAGCGATCTACATTTACAGAAAACACCAGTTCTTTTCAAATAACTCTTTCCCCTTCGCAGGTAGTACAAGCACCTTATGATGGAGTATTTCTATTCTACTGGTGAAGTATACCCAGTTCTAAAGTATTTCAATCCCTTATGCTATCGCTACCTGCTATTCATGGGTTTGGAGCCATCAGTGTGCTTTAAATGCAAAAGCTTTATATAAGACTTTATGTAATGGCTACTCAGATCATATTCTGCTAATAACTTTGGCTTATCACTAAAACCAGACACATCCTTTCTTTAGTAAAACACTTAAAGATGTTTGAGAAACTGCTTTATACAGTGCTTGTCCTTACACCTTTAGAACTTTCATGTTTGATAAATAGCCTGAGATCTCCACCACCTGAATGTATAAACATTTGACCAGTTGGGCTAGCTAAGAAATCAATTTTGTGTTCTGAAATTCTAAGATTTTTCAGGAAATCACAGTGAGGAGCTGCCCTATAACACTGGTCAACATTGTGATCATTACTGACTTTATAGGCCCTAATCTGTAGCGTCTTGGTGTGCTGAACATGAATATAACCCTGAAAATTTTTTATTAGCTCTCATTTTGAAGATATTTCATATAATTCATTTTGTATGTTTCACCGTGTCAATTTATCCAGTATGACTGCAACAACACCCTAAATCAGCCTAGAATGATGTAATATTGCATCACATTGTATAATACCGTCATGCACACATCATCCAGAGTTGATTGCATCATTTTCTGATGCAACGCAATACTACTACCAGGTGGCTGCTGACGTAAGCTGACGTCAGCAGTGCACCAGATAAAACCCTGTCGTAAGGTTGAGCATTGAAAATATTTCAGACTTTGTGTGAGACAGTTTAAGCTACTGTTTCGTAGAACTGTTATTATTTTATCCATTTAGGCACAATACAGAATGGTAATGCCTTGAAAGTGCATTAATAGCGTGGACAATTTCTTCTCTATTTTGGGGAAGTGACATTTGCCAACCAGAAAAAAGTATCACTTCTCAAGTGAAGAAGGCTTATCATCTTTACTTGGGATGCAAGGTTTGTGACCAAGACAAGCCTTGGGCCCCGTATATATGCTGTGCGGCATGTACAACACAGCTTTCACAGTGGTGAAATGGCAAAAGACCATCAAGGCCGTTTGCAGTCCCCATGGTGTGGAGAGAGCCAAGCAACCACAGAAAAGACTGTTCCTTCTGCTTGGTTCCTCCTCTTTCCGGTGCAATAACAAAGCAAAAGAAGTCGACAAGAGTCTACCCAAACATTCCATCTGCATTGAGACGAGTTCCACATGGTGAGGGACTTCCTATTTCAGAACCTCCAGCAGAATATTCTCTTGATTCATCTGATGAGGACAAAGGTGAGCTGACCTGTTCTCCTGTTCCATCAGCATGCAGTGATCCAGATTTTCACTGTGGTGCATCATCAACCCCACACAGACTAACACAGGAAGAACTCAGTGACCTGGTTAGTGATTTGGACTTAACCAAGAACAAGGCAGAATTTTGCTAGGATCAAGACTCCAACAATGGAATCTTCTAGAAGAAGACATCACAATTACTTTCTATCAAAAAGCGCCACCAGCAGTTGGAGCCTTTCTTCAGAAAGGAAAGTACTCTGGTATTCTGTTCTGATATTGAGGGCCTCATGAATGCCTTAGAAATCACTCATGACCCACAAGAATGGAGACTATTTCTAGACTCTTCGAAACTGAGTCTTAAGGCTGTGCTTTTGCACAATGGAAACTGTCTTCCATCTATTCTAGAATAGCTGTACAGGAGACAAGTGAAGAAATCTAAGAAGTAGTCTATAACTTGATTTTTTTTACAGGTATTAACCATAAGCCTATTACTATTGGCATGCATTTTGTGATGTAAACATCAATTTATTGCAGATTACAAAAAAAAAAAAAGCTAGAGCCAAAATTAGAATTTGACTGTCAAATTGTCATTCATGTTGAGCACATACAAATTGATAGGAAATGACTAATTTTATTTCAGTAACATGACTTTTGTAAAAATTTGTTTACCAGTGTAATTGGTGAGACTGAGCATATCAGTTTTAAAGTTTGCTGGGCTTTGGCTATATATTTCGGAATGTATTAAACTGTACCTAAATTGTCCTGATAAAGGCAATGACAATGAGACAGCAAAATGTTGATGTTTATGTGGAGATGAAATCAACATGATGGATGGGATTAGGTGAGAGCAGAATGTGAAGGATTAAATAAAGTAAATTATTTGTTTTGGTTTGGGTAGTTCTATGTATGATAGTGCCATTTACTGGGATTTGTAGATTTACATCTGAGCAGATTTGAGAATATAAATCAGTATCCCTGTTTGTATATCTTATGTTTCAAATATAAGGCAATTTGAGATTAGAAGCAGGCAACAGGACATATAAGTTTGTAAATAAAATAAGAAAACTAAGCTGAAGATAATCCTCTTGATCTATTAATTTTTCAGTATTGTTTACTCTAACAACAAATAAGTTTTTGTCTGTATGAAGAGTGGCAATAATTATCTCCTTTTTTTCCAACCAAACTTGCCTGATTTAACCTTAGCTTATTTCCCCCTATTTTACCAACTTCTTCAGGTCCAGAAAACAAAAACCTTAGAAGCACAATAAAGTGCTTTTGTTCTATGTTTTGTTTAATTTTCCCCTTTAGATGTTATTGTAACCTCAAAATGCACTTTCTGTTGGTAATAGTGAAATTCTTTCCCTTTGCGGTATTTCATTAAAGTGGAATCTATAACATAATCCTACACAGAGCATATCTAAATCAATATACCGTGGTATATAAATTGTGTTATTAAAGTGACAAACAATCTTGGTCTTCCTGCTATTCCAATTTTCAAGACAATATATTCTGAAATGTTCTATATACCCCATATATATTGATTGACTAAATAAAATGATGTCACCCTGCCCTGGATTTATTTTTCTCTCCATCAGCTACTGTTCATTAGAAGGATGCAACATGAGTTACAGTTGTTCTTTGTATTTAACCATACAAAGAAACAGGAAAACAATGTGTCAAATAATTATTGACATTATTCATCACCTTCTGCCTACAAATATAAAATGTAAACAGTGAATTGTGTGAACGGATGTAAAATGAAGTGTGTTGAGGAGAAAACTGTTTTAAAAAGTAGGAAATTTGATTAGAAGTTCAATTTACCTTAAAGCTAAACCTGATAAGCTGAAAAGCTAAACTTGATAAGCTGAAAAGATGAAAGTTCTCCAGAGCACAGGAAGTAGAGCTGGTAAATTACAGTGGTGAATTGGGCACCGCAACAAAATGATCTAATAAACTAGCAATTTACCAAATTATTATGAGTAAAAAGACAATTTAATAAAAACAATTTGGTTTATATTGCTTCTAGGCTGTTGTGTAGTTTCACAGTCATCTTTATTTTTTTTAAAAGCATAATCCTTTTTGTCAGAGGACTATATTTTTATAAATTAAAATCTTCTGCTAAACTTGTTATCATAACTACCTTGTTAGTGGTACAGTTATAAAAGTATCCACTAAAGTGCCACATTAACTTAAGACATAGTTGTAGTCTAGTCATTATTTTAATCTTTCTGTATAAGCCTTTCTGTTTAAGGCATAGATTTGTTTTTTTCCCCCCAAAATAACCATGGAAGGCACTTTCCTACTGGAAATTCCCTTCTACTAGAATTTTAGAAATAATCATGGTTCTAAGACCCTTCAGGTACCTCCTTTAAGAATTAGAGCAGGAAATATCTAATTAAAGCTTTTTATTCTATCCTTTTTGGGGGGAAATGGGGCAGTTGAAATGTGAAGACATTCTCAACTTCATAAAATATTAGCATTAAATTCAATTCTCCTATATTTTATCAACCATAGAATGAATAATGTTGGGGCAGGTTATTTGAAAGTGACAGACATAATCCTTCAATGTAATTTACTATTCTAAAGCCAATAAATTGAATGTGAGGCTTGCCAGAAATACCCTATGTAATGGTGAAACGTTAACACTTTTCCTTTAGTTCGCTTATAAGTCAATACTGCTATGTCATTTATATTTACATTATAATAGACACTGGATAGATCTTAGCTGTTACAGTAAGATGCGGGGGGTGGGGGTGGATTTAAGATTCTGAAAGGGCAAGAATGTGAAGAAATTGCAGTGCTCATACCCTGCTGACACAAATGTAATTTTTTACTCTAACATGTAAAGTACTTGGAAACATCATTCCCATGTGTACAAAGAGAAGCTGGGCAAGACGAAAATCAAGCTCTATTTTGTGGACCAACCAGAGAACTAAGGCCCCATGATAAACCACTACCCTGAACTCTGGAGAAGAAATGCAATCAGAGAGAGACAGCTGAGATCTGCCAACTTGGAATAAAATCTACTCTAGTTATAAACTGGTAGCAACACTTAAATGGTAATTTTGCAAAATTGTGGTAAAATATAAGTAAGAAAATTGACCATTTTAAGCTGTATAATGTGCACAGTTATTGGCATTAAGTATATTTTCACTGTTGTGTAACCATCACACCATCCATCTCTAGAACATTTTAGAGCTGCTGCTGAACTTTTTCAGAGAGACTGTTATACCCATTAAATACCTTCCCATTAGCCCCTCACCACAGCCCTTGGCTGCCACCATTCTACTTTCAGTCTCTGTGATATGTTAGATATCTCAGTAAGATATCTTAATGTGATATGTTAGATATCTCATTAAGAAAACTGAGTTTATAAACATAAACTGAGACATATTAAAAATTTTAAGAGTTTATTTGAGTGAAAATTGATTCAATCTAGTAAGTACAAAAGAGCTCCAAGAGGCTGTATGAAGTGAAAGAGTTTTCTAGATGAAGAGAGCAGGAAACAAGGAAGTCTTGGTTATTGCAAGGTTACTTTTCTTTAGCAAATGGCAGGGGTCTACCAGGCAGATTGCCAACTAAGTAATTCTGTAACAGCGTGATGTCCTTAGAAATGGGAGGTTCCAGGTTCCCTGCCCCACCCAAGGAAGGGCTGAGTGAGCAGGGATGAGAAGCTGAGGAAGAGGAGGAAGAAGCAGACAGAGATGGGGAAGGAGATGAAGAAGACCTGGGGGAGTCACGTGGAGCAGAGAGGCCAGTGAAGAAGCTGTGTTTGCTTCTTGGCCTTCGGCTTGCACCAGGGACTTTTGGGGGACATGGAGGAGACACTTGAGAGAGACAGAGACGTGGGTGAGAGAGACCCATAGGGAGGCTCACAATGACAGTCTTTATCTGGACTTGGGTTTTAATTTTGCTCTTTTCCTTCCAAGCTAGCCTGGCCCCTTCTGCCCTTTTCCTGTGGTTCCCCACCAGAAGGTGCCTTAGACTGTGGCAAACTTTGGGCCCTCGGAGATCCTGCTTTGGCCAATCCTTTTTGATTGGCCATTTCCCCATGAGACATGGGTAAATTTGGGTGTTTCATGGGGAAACTTAACTATGTCCTTTCTCTTCTCTTTATTGCACACCAATTGCATTAAATTTCTTTTCTGTCGAAGGTCTTATGCACTAGAGCATGTTTTGTCTTGATGCAGCTGATGGCAGAATCTATTTACAGCAGGCAGGTTTGGGGGTCCAGGGGTGTCCCTTACCCTGCCTGTTAACAGTCCCTGCTTGGCTCATTTAAAATAAGTCTTGTTTAGGGTTTAGATAAGTGACTTCATTTTGAGCCTGTTGTCTTGATTTGAACAGTGAAATCAAATAGTATTTATCTTTTTCAATCTGGTTTATTTCAGTGGCAATGGTTACACAGCTGTGGGACTACACTGAAAACAATGAATTATATCTTTAAAAGGGTGCATTTTATGGTGTGTGAGTTATATTGCAATAAAGCTAGTATTTTAAAAAGATTATAAAGGAAAGTTATAAAACTGTCATAATATAGTGTAATTGTCATGTATAAACATTTCTAAATCAACAAAAATCATGAATAGAATTGAGTAATTTACAAGTTTATTAGATCAAAAAAGATGAAATAAAAATGACAACAATAATGAGAAAGAAAATCCAATTTAAATAAGTATGATATTTATAATAATAACAAATCTACAGTGTTCCTAACACTCTAATCAGGAGTGTGCAAATTATAATTAAATGTAAAATATTATATATAATATATGTGTAATTATATACGAATATGCTAACACATCATTTAAATGTCTTACAAAGTGGAAAACATTAATTTTTTGGAAAGGAATTCTAGTGTAAAGACGACAATTCATCACACACTACTCTTTAGAGTTGAAGAGATTCCAATTAAAATTTGAACAGAATCTCTTCAAAGAATCCAGCAAAGCTGATTTTAAAATATGTGTAACAGTAAAAATATAAAAAGCAGTAAGATATTTTGGAAATGGAAGAAGCAGATAGATGAGCTTGTACTTGTTATCAATACTTATTATAAAGCAATGCATTTTAGAAAGGACGTGGGACAAATAGAACTCTATGGTACAATACGAGTAAGAAGCACAAACACAAATGTTAGAAATCTGAGTGTGAGACCTGAAGATTAGGGGTGAAATGATGGGCTAGGTCAATTGGTTACCCACCTAAGAAAAAAAATGAAACTGGTATTTTTTTCTTTTTTTAAGATTTACTTATTCATGCATACAAGCTGGGGTATAGGCCAGAGGTGTGGGGCAGTGAGAGGGTTCACCAGAGACAGAATGGGGAGCAGAACAGGCAGATCTACTGAAATACACTGATGAGGGGAGCAGCGGGTAAGGCAGGAGTGGTCTGCTGTGCCATGTGGGAATCTCCCCGTCCCAGCATTGGACTGGTGGCGCAGCTGCCTACCGCTCCACAGAGCTGTGCTTAACCCATGGAGCCACCAGGGAGGCCCGAAGTTGGTTTTCTTTTTGGAACACTACTCAAAAGGGGCAGGGAGAGGAAAGTTACAAATATGAAAGATAGATTCATAAAAGTTTTTGCAAGCCAAATTAGGAGAACACCACCAAACATCTTTAAAATAAATTAAATGATTAATCTTTTTGATTTGATCTAAAGTAAGAACTAGTTATTACAGTTACCTAATTCTCAAAAGACAACTTCTGAGAGTGTGTAAAAGAGGCACAGTTTTACAAAACATACCTGAACACTTACGGGACAACATAGAGTAGCGTCTTCAATATATAACATATCCTACTAGTCTGGATGAAAAAGACAGACAAACCAAGGGGAAAATGGGCCTCACATATGAACAGGCATTTCCAAGAGCAGAAAGACAGAAGGTTCATTCATAAATGAAAGTAGGTATCATCACTTCATCATTAATCAGGGAAAGGCCTATTGTAACCATAATGAAATATACTGTTAGAGTCATCAGACCACCAAAATCAAATGTCTATATAGCAATCTGTGGCAGTGGAAATTCTCCTTCACTATTGGTCATGATGTAAATTTGGACAACCACTTTGGAAAACTAGTGAAATCTAGTAAATATACTTAGGTAAGTTTCCTGTGCCAGCAGCTCCAGTTTTGGACAGACCTCCCACAACTTTCAGGTACATGCAACTATAAGCGTCTTTGTCCAGGTACATTATTTTGGAGTTCAGGAATGGAATATCATGTATAAACCTCAAAATGTTCATAACAATGTTTCCAAGAGCAGAAAATTAAAAATGACCCAAATGTTCATCAATGGAAGAATGGATAAATTGTAATTGTTTAAAAACAGAGGAAACAAACGAACTTTATTATAGCACTTGCATAGAACATTTTCAAAACCGTATAGCACAGAGCATCAAACTGAAAGCATGGAAAATATAGGCAATAATTTTAAAAAGTCATTATTTACCAATATATACACTTGGACAATAAAACTATAAAGCAAGTCATAGAATGATGAAGATAAGGTTTGTGCCAGGGGGTGCGGGCAAGCGGTCCAGGTAAAAATATAAGAGAAGCCTATTTAGTTAGAGAAGCCTATTTAGGAGCTCTTTGTTTACTTCTTTGTTTTGTTTTAAACATATTTTAGAGAGTGCTCAGTGGGAGATGATTTTTACCATAAAAATGTAGATTTCATAAAACTGTTCTGTACAAAATGTCCACAGCTTTCTTTAGACAACTCTTTATATTGGCAGCATGACAACTAGAATATTCTTCCTCTATTTATGAAATCATAGTTACTGCTAAAAGGCAGTAAATAAACTACCATGTAGCCAAGTGATTAATAAGATTTGGGATCATGCTGAGGCCTTTAAAGCTGACGAAAATGTGAATATATTTTCCTCACCTCGTTACACTTACAAGTGATAGTAATCAAATGCTAGGTAAGTAGCATATAAGGTAACTAACTACCTTTATGCCCTTTCATGCCCCGCCATATATTATTATGTGACTTGTTTTTTTATGGTGTTTTAAAAGATGTACTTAATTTTATAGAAGATCAAAAGCTGAAGCAGTAACTCCTTGGTTCATGTCTACTAAGATAATTGCAGACACTCTATAAAACTATGGCTTCACTTTCCATAGTAAAAGGTTAAGCATAGCATCAAGAAAATAAATATTTTTTAAAGAAGCAGAAGATATTCCACACAACAAAACATTTGTTGGTTCTGAAAACTGCAATTTTATTTAGGACTGGTAAAATTTCATTCTAATTTTTGCAACCAAACACATGTGATCAATATAAATATGTATGAAATATAATGGAGAGGTTTTGAAGTACAACTTTGAAATGATTGTTAATCTATTGCTGTATAAAACTGGAAACAGAGTCAGCCCCTCCAGATTTAGGCAGACATCCATTTCCCTCCTGGTATTTCCTGTTGCATCACACGTACACAGAGGCAAAATCCATTGCATTGAAGTTCAAATGAAAGTCACAATAACTGGTCTGTTTTGAGTTTGGTGAGAAGTACAAAAGAACTAAGCAGAGTAGAGAAGGATATCTTTGGGGGAGATAATAACATTAGATCCATTTATAATCCAATCTGGATTCTTCCCTCTGAAATTGCTTTTGCCAAGAATGGTGGCCACATTGTCCAAAGGAATACACACAACACTCCTCATTTTACTAAATATTTTCAGTAGAATGGACTCCACTGATAACTTTTCCCTCCCAAAAGAGATCTTTCTTTTTGTTTTCATGTCTCCACTTCAAAATTACATTTTCAGAGAAAGATATTTTACTTATCCCATGTGAAATAAGCACTTTGTTTTTCTCCCATAGGATAAAAATCCCTTTAGTCTATCCTGCAGCACAATTTCAGTGATAAAGGTTTTTTTTTTTTTTTTTTCTTCCTGGCTTTGTTCTTGCTTTTTAATTGTTTATTGTCATCTTACCCACCAGCCTTTGAACATCGTGGCTCAAATAGACATAACCAATGTACAGCACTGTTCAGGCTTTGGGGATTTATTTATGCTGATTCACTTTCTACTTTGTTGCTCCAATGAATAATTTATTGTTCTCTGTTCCAAATGATCTTTTCAATATATGCTGCAGAAATAGAATTCTTTTAAGCATTTCTGCTTTCAAGTAAGCATAACGTTAGCCTTTCTCTGTAGGGCAAACTGGAAGGGCACTGCAGGGAGAAGGATTTTCCTGCAGTTTGGACTGGGTATGATTCCTCAGTGGTATGGAGGAAGGACGCGCAAAGGAGCGCAGACCGGATGATCCACACACCCAGAATGTTTGTCCCCCAGTAATGGCTGCCTTTGACCTTCTCAATGCCCTCATGACACAGGAAACCAGTGCACAGAAGGCCTCCTGCCTGCCCTGGTGGTCTGATTCTCTCTCCAGGGCCCCTCGCAGCTCTGTAGCCCAGAGACTCTCCCTGCGCTACCACAGGGAACGGGAACATTTTTGAGATAATGATGTGCTTCCTGTTTTGACTGTGGTGATGTTTTCACATTTCATTTATGCAAAATCCTCCAAAAATGTACAGTTTATATGCTCATAGCATTATCAGGTAGGTGTCTATTTTTTGTTTCCACTTGAATGGTAAAGAACCAAGCCACAGCTACCAACTGACTTGCTCAGAGTGACACAGCTAGAATTAGGAAGGTGGATTCCTTAAGTGCACCTGTTCATCAAGATGCTGAATCAGACAGTAAACCAAGGAAAGCCCCTTTCTCCCAAGAAGTCCTCTGACAACAAAAGCTCAGTATCTTCCTTGCAGTGCATCACTGAGTCTGCTGGAGCTCCGCCGACCCATTCTCTCCGACTTGAATGGACAAATCCAGGTTTTGATGACCAGCGCCAGACACATCTATACCCCCACTCTACACTGAGTCGGTAGAATGGATTCAGACTTCTGTATAGCTTTCAAAGATGACACACATGAATAGTTTTGTTTTTAAACATCATATTTATAAAGTATTTTGGAAATATAATAGAAGAAAAGAAACTTGAAAAGCAAGGCTCTCTAGCTGAACACACAGCAGCTAGGCCCACCTCCAGTCGTTTCTAGGATCAAAACACTCTGTTTAAGGATGGGTTCTGGGTTTTGATCCATTTTGCTACTCTGTGCCTTTTTATTGATGAGTTTAGTCCATTTATATTTAGAGTTAATATTGATGTATTGGCATCTATATTTGCCATTTTGTTTGACTTAAGTGCTTTTATTCCTTGTCTTCGTCTGGTCTTCTTTTTCATTCCTCTCTAGGTTTTGGCCTTAGGACTTCTTGTAGTACTTTTTGGAGTGGGGGTTTAGTCATGATGAATTTCAACCCCGATGCCCCAAAAATAGATGACTGGATCAAGAAGATGTGGTACATATACACAATGGAATACCATTCAGCAATCAAAAAAGATTAGCACATGCGATTCTCAGCAAAAGACATGGAGCTAGAAGATTTCATGCGCAGCAAAATAAGCCGGAAGGAAAAAGAAAAATATCAAATGGTTTCACTTATAGCAGGAATATAGGGGAACCAAATAAGAGAGAGACATTCAGGGAGGGAGGGGGAGGATAAGGGCTCAAAACGGGGGAGAAAAGAACACAAGGGGCTATGGTGACAGTTCACGGGTGAAGTGGTGGTGGGAAACCTACAGGGAATACACAATAATATAAAAGACATAAATAATAATAAAAATAAAAAATATTTAAAAAAACACTCTGTTTAGGTGTGAGTTCTGAGGACCTAGCTTAATCCTTCTTCTAGCACAGAAACTTTTCTCTTTGCTTCTAGAATGCTTATTGCTTCATTAAAAGCATGCAAATATCACAGAGCAATGACTTTGAAGTGATAAATATGTTTAATACTTCAACATTGAAGGTTCTTTCCAGATGCAGAGTAAATGATGCCTGGAAGCCTTTCAGTACTTGGAGTTTTAATAACCAAGACTCTGGAAGCCAGTAATCTGGGAACAAGAAACAAAGACAGCATCGGCACACAGTTTATTTATTGTATTTTCTCTTTCCTCATCGTGTGAGTCTCACAAATCTCACATGAAAGAGTTTTAGGTCGCAGCTTGCAGGTTCCTCGCTGATCACAGTAAGTAGCATATCTGAATTTGGTAAAAAGATTAATCAACAGCCCATGTCAATATCTTTATTTTTGTTACTTTTTCCAGGAAGGTCTTCAGGTCCTCCTCCTGAACCCCCCACTTTTCTCAGCAATATATTCATCTCTCTCTGTGTAACTATATGCTAATAAAGTCTTGTGAATTTTATCTTGACTTTGAAGTTTAGCTTGATTTTGGAGTTTATAGCATATTCAAGGAGATCTCAGCAGTGCCCAGCACAGGACCTTGAAATACACAAACTCTCAGTGAGGCATGGCACCATGCTTTTCAAAAATGTTCTGAGACGTAACACCATGCTTTTCAAAATTTAATATGCACACGGGTCATCAGGGGCACTTGTTAAAATGCAAATTCTGATTTAAGCTCCCAGATAATACCGAGTCTGAATTCCTCCCACATCCTCGGGGTTGCTGGTCCAAGAATCACACTGAGTAGCAGAGGCAAGGGGCAATTGGCATATGACAGACCTGAGCTCAAGCTCCGCTCAGCCACCTTGAGTATGTGAAATCTGAATGTTTTATATCTCTCTTTTGGTCTCATTGCTGCCCTCTATCCAGTGGAAAGTAAAAACCACCACACAGGGCTGTTCGTGTCACACACTGATTTGGCATCTATGCGAGTCTGCATAGAATGAATGCCAGGTGCTTTACAATCTCGCCCAATGCTGAAGATCAGGGAAGGTGCACGCAGAATGAAGCACTCTTCAATATCAAAGAAGTATTCTTCCAAAATGCTATAAAATAATTTTTAACTGTCAGCTTGATTCTTTCTCCAAGACTAACAATGTTTATTTTTGCAATGATCAGTTTATTTCATTGGTTTCAACCTGAAAAATCATTTCAGCTAGCACTCCCTCTGCAGAAAGGTTTTAGGCTGCAGAAAGGACCGGACATAGTACCAGAGAACTGTGTGCTCGCAAAAGTTGAAAGGAAAAAGATCACGAGTTTTGAATGCTATGTAACACGAAGGGTAGAAACACCCTATGAAAGGATTGCCTACGGTGTGATAGATACTGCTCTTTTGAAAAGAGTCTCTCTTGTCAGTTACCAATCCCTTGCCTAGCAGCTGTAAACCCACCCTTCTTTGCTCTGATTATGATAAACAAGATCTTCTCCTGGTTCAGCGGGCAGAATGGCAAGTGGGGCAAGGCAAGGAGGGGGAGAAGGAGCTTTCTTCCTAGTCTTAGTGCACTTTTGTGTTCAGCAGTGCGTGGCAGGTGCCAGGTGCCACATTTCCCTGTGAACATCCCTCTACCGCTGATGATGATTTTACAGTGAGAGTTTTGAGCCCATCGACCTACAGTCAGTTTTCCCATCAGTCCCCTTCCCGACTCTTCCGAGCCCTTCTCATAAGACAACCTAGTGAAAGTGTCCATCATTCACTCAGCCAGGTCACCCACTCTCCAACAAAGTGTGAATCCCAGTCCTGGGGTGGGCGTGCCCTCATCAACCTTCTTTTCTTCTATAAAGTTGTTAACTATTTTCTATTTCAGCTGGCCCTATATTCTTTAAAGATCTCTTTATCTACAAGTATTTACCCCTCTTCACTACTGCAATCTCCTGTAGTAGTCCATAATTTTTCCCATTAAACTACACCTATTCAAATTAATGTGTGGTTTCTAGCTCGATAAATTGATGCTCTGTAACTTATTTAATATCTATTGGATATACTTGTACCCAACTTGGACAGGAAGTATTCACAAGACACAGTAAAAATGTTGGAAAGAATAATGGAGACTCAGAAAGTAATATACAAGGTCACAGTCACCCAAGAGAAGACTGATGATGAGCCATTTTAGCTGAAAGTTTCACCTAACTGAATTCATCAATCATTCATGATGTGTCAAGAGGAGAATATTATCTTTCAAATTTTAATCTGTTAAATTCTCACCAATCTCTGAGAATCCATTTAGATTCTTGAGAGCTTTGTAGAAATACTTTATATTCATGTAGCCACCAACATCATTATCTCTTTTCTATTGAATAGTTGTACTCTGGGGAAAAAAAAATACTGCTTTTTTCCCTACCTCCAGGAGGAAAGATTTCATTTATGATTTATCAGAGCAATGTTATTGTATGTTATTTTATGGTCAATATGGAAAGAAAATCGATGGGGAATCATGGCTACATCAAAACAAGGAAAATCTTGTAGAAGAGTTTGAAAAAAGGGGTAAAATGTGTATCCACCTGTGTTAAATACATCAAGTATAAAAAATAACTCTTGAATGATGTAATCTGTTTTGGTTTTTCACATTTGGAAGACATCATCTTCATAAGAAATCAGGAAAAAAAGAACAACTAATTTCTGCGTCATCGCATTAAATTTTTCTTTAATCTATTTAAATATTGGTTCTTCTTCTGTTCTGTTCTTAGTCCTTGAATTCTGTCTCTTTTTTATATACCTTCACTGGTGAGCTCATCCAGTCTCAATAATAATTAAAAAAAAATGTAATGACTTGCTAATTTATACCTTCAATGCAATCCTATTTCCTGAACTCTACATTTTAACAGATTTGGGCATGATATAATTATTGGGGTATCAGAAGATATTTGGAGTTTGAGATGTTACTGATTGATCTCATAATATCACATGTTTCTCAAATTTATGCTTGCCTCAATTTCTACATAGGTATCTAATACATATCCCAAAGTAAAAATATCCAAAACTTAGTGCGTGGTCTCCAACCAAACCACAAAAATTCGTCAGTAGTTGTTTTTCTTGATCTCAGTTGGTGACTGTCTTCTTCCTCCTATTCAGACACCTACTTGGTGTCATTCCTGAGAACTCTCTTCTCTTGTATCCCTTACCTGGTCCATTAGCCATTGGTAATGGCTCTGCTTTTGAACTATGTGAAGAATTCTCACCTCTCCCATTGCTCCTATTCTGGTCTCTAGCTTCATAACTCATACAAATCATTCTATCTAGCCTACTTTCTTTTTTGTCCCTGGACACCTTTAGCCTGAGTGGTTAGCAGAAAAAAAGAATTCAAATAGTTTTTTCCAGACTCATGGAATCACAAATCACCAGAGTTGGAAGAGGTTTAACTTCCTGACCTAATTTTCTTATTTAACCAATAAAAAGTCCATGATTTTTCTCAGGGTCACACAGGGAGTCACAGAAAGCTGTAAGTGAAGTGAAAGACAATCTCATGTTTTAGGATGTAATAGTCTCTTAAGGAAATAGGATTTCCATTTCCCTACAGCCTTTTCCTGACTAACCAGCCAATTTGATTCACTTACTGTTTGTCTATCAGCTGTTTATATGACTGTGTAACTTTGGGGTTGCATTTTTACTCCCCCATCTGTGCACACGCTTCACTCACCTCCCGTGCAAACTTCGGTGCCAATACCTTAAGCTGTTCTCTTCCCCCATCCATCTCCCTTCCCCCTCCTGGCGCTGGTAACCAGTATATTTTAAACAAAGCCTAAAAATTGTTTTTGGTGTGTTTTGCCAGTATGTTTATTGGTTATTCATATTCTAAAAATAAGTGAAACCATCCTGTATCTTTCACTTCCTGACTTACTTCACTTCGCATCATCACCTCTAGATCCATCGTTTTGTCCCAAAAAGCATATTCTTGAAAACTCTTCCCCCCACAGCTGTATGCCTAGTTCTCTACTTCCAAGTCTTCTCAACAACCTCCTTCTCTGGGAGATATTCCCTGCTACACTCTCTGAAGTTTACTGCCCCTCTAATCTTGATGAATTTTTTTATCCCCTCAACTGCTTTCGCATATGTTTATGTAACATATGTCATGTTTTATCTAACATGTAATCTATGCTGTATAGTTTTTGAATAAAGGACACAAGAATAATAGCATAAGTGAGGATAAATAATTTCTTACATATTGTCTTCCTTTCCCCTTAGAATACAAGTTCCATAAGAAATAGATTTTGATTTTTTCCTGTTGTGTTCATTACTATATTTCTAAGTTAGCAATTTGATCAGCATGTATTAGATGTGAAAGTGTTGAATTAATAAATAAATAATATATTTTCAGTTCTTTATTTTACTTGTGTCACTCCTTTTGTAATTTTCATGTCTCCAGTACCATCAAACTGTCCAAATAATTATAAATGTGTAATTTATTCAAAATTGTATATATTGTATATTATATATTGCTGTATATAATATGTTATATAATATATACAATATAATATATATAATATTTTAATTTATTCAGATTCTTTTTCTATAGCACATTTACCTGATCTTTTCCTGAGCATCACAATATATTATACTTCCTGCCCACACAATAATGCATGCTTACTTTGATGTCTGTATTTATTAAAAACGTATTTTCAGAGACTGAAAATATATTCCTTCTAGGTGCTAGAGGTGGGAAAATAGGAGAAATAGACATAATGAAAATCAAGAACACTAGATTAAAAGAAAACGATTATGATTATATTTAATGTCCTTGGAAGTGAAAACACACCAAAGGATTAATTTCATATGGAAAAGAGGCTAAACTACTACATTTTCTGTTAATGTTCAACTCTCCTCTTCCCCTTATCTATGTTACAAGTAACTGTGAAAATAAACACGGGAATAAAATAGTAGGTTTCAAAAGAGCTGCTTCTTATTTCTTTCTGCATTTTGCAACCATCTTTTAAAAATACATAATAGTTGAGATTAGATAAGGAAGGTCACTTTAAAATTCCTTTTCTTTTATCTCTTCCAGTATCCAGTTTCCATGGAAATAAAGATACCACTCAAGGAAGAATCTCCATGTATTAATAGGTATAATAGAAAGCATTTCAACATCTTTTGGGTACTTTATTAAGCACTTTAACATATTATGTCATTTAATCCTATTACATGCATCATAGAAGGAAACTGAAGTTCAAAGAAAAGTAAGAAATTTTCTCAAAGTCAGAGTAAATCTCAGAATTCTAATCTGAGCTAAAAATCTGTCTGGCAAAATCCTGAGCTAAAACCTAGACTATTCCTTCCAAACTCTATGATTTACCCAAATAGCTATTTGATTTCAGGGTATTGATGACAATCAATAATTTGGACATTTGAAGTTTTAGTTATTTTATGATAGGGCTTTTTAAAATGGAAAGATAGCTACCACTTTCATGTTTTTCATACAGCTTTATTGAAAAAAAGGTCACATTGAAAGATTTAGTGACTATTACAATGTTAATTAAGAAACTATAAACAAATATGTAACACTTTCCATAAATTCGTAAGTATGTACTATTATAATAAAAATCAGTAAACTCATATTCTGAAAATCATTTCGAACACTCAGCTATTTGTATTGGGCCTCAATCCTTTAAAATGTAGATTATTAACATTTCTTTTTTCCTGAATGTACTCTGTCTTTTTTATTTGAACTTAAATATGAATAATATACTTACCAACTTGATTTTTGGTTCATTGTATTACTTCTCAGCTCTTCAAGGTTCTTTGTAATCATCAAATCAGTGGACTGTTGCCTCTCTTCCTTTGGGAAAATAGTCACAAGCATGAATTTAGTTAATAGAAGATATTTTATTTCATCACAACAAATATTTGTCAAATTAAAACTAGGTTCTCAGTATTTTCCCAAGCCCTCATTGATTGAAAATCAATCATTGCCTGGCAAAAATTAGAAAATTAAACAATGATCTTTGGAATGATCAGTACAGTATTGAGTCCTGGGGAAATGCTTTGTATAAAAATGTGCAGATTCATGGGTTCACATATTGCCAGAACCAAGAGAATTAAAATCTCTTTGAACCATTTTTTTCTTTTGCTAAAAAAAATAAGGCAAAGTATTCCCAGAGAGTTGTAATTGGCTAAAAGTTACATTTATAACCAGATGAAGTCAAGAAAAAGGTATGGGAAAACCAAAGTCTGTTGTTTTTCGGAAAAATATAATGTCCTTATTATTTTTGCTTTTGCTTTTAATCCCTGTAAGGAATTTTCAACACAGCAACCAGGGCCATCTCTTTCAAATCTAAATCATATTACAACACTTTTCTGGTGAATGCTTGAAAATGGCTTCTTATCTTGGCATAAAAGCCAAAGTCTGAAAATGTCCCTACATAACCACCTCCCCTTTTCCTCTTCTAGCATCATGTCCTATTATACCCAGTACTTGTGTTCTTCCAGCAGTATTTAGCTTCCAGTTACTCTTCCAACATGACTTTTGACCTTTCATGGTTAGTAGCAGATCCCTGGATTTAAATGTTTTGACAAATAGTCACATGATTCACATATTCTTAAGTTTTAGGTCAAATACCACCTTCTTGGTTAATCTCTTTTTTGTTGGTCCACCATATTTCAAACTACCACCCATATCTCTCTCCAAACCAACACTTTTAATTCTTCTCATGTGCCTTTTGTTTTTCTGTGGCTTGTATCAACTTTTAACATTTATCTATTTATCATATCTGTTGCTTATTTTTTATCTTTCCTCATTATATTGAACATTTTTAAAAAGCAATTCATCAGGTTTTTTTCCTTTGGTATATCCTAAATCCCAGAGCAGTACTAAACAGCCAGAAAATATGTGATATGATCCAAATTTTCCACTTCTGGGTATTTATCTGAATAACCAAACACTAATGTGAAAAGATATATGCACTCCTACATTCATTGTAGCATACAGCCAAGAAACGGAAACAACCTAAATGTCAATCAATGGAGAAATGGATAAAGATGTAGTATATAAACATAATGCCATACTACTCAGCCATAAAAGAGATGAAATTTTATTATTTGAGACAAAATGGAGGGCGCTTGACTAAAGTATGCTAACTGAAATAAATCAGATGGAGAAGTCTATGTACATGTGATTGACTTACGTGTGGAAGAAAATGAAGTAAACAAACAAAACTCTTAAATTCTTACAAAAGAATGACACTCAAGAAGGAAAAGAGGATAAAGTGTTAGTTTATCAGACAAAAAGAGTCAGCTATGGTGGTAGAAGAAAACTAGACTTTCAGTGAGGATCATAAGGTAGCATATACAAATGTTAAATTATAATGTTAGATTTATCTAAAATCAATGCTATGACCCCATGTAATCTTAATCTTAAAAAAATAGCACAAATAAATTCATGAATAGGCTGGTAACTATTAATCGTAATTTAAAGTTGACCTTAAAATGTCTGGAGACGCTAAAACCAGAAGTTAGACCGACATGTTATAAAATTTAAAAACCTGTTCAAGAGAAATGTTTATTCGTATCACAGTGTAATTGGTATGGCATCAAAACATATGCAGATATCCAAGTGCAATTTCTCAGCATTTGAAAAATTGTAATGGAACTGACTTTCTATGGCTTGATAGAGTACAACTTAGCCACATGATTTTTGGAATAACAATCTAACAATGCTAATCAAATATGTCTTTAGCGGTTACTGTTTTACTACAAATACATCTCCACGTGTTAGTTTTTCAAATGCAATCTGGTGAAAATAGAAACATTGATTTAGTATTTAGGACTACTAGCTCCCTCTAATTTAAAATGCCAATTTTTGCAGTTGGAAGCTTGAAAAGTACTTTCACATGGAGTATACCTTGTAAACCTCACAACCCATTTGTAACATAAATCAGAACCTCCCCACACGCCATACTCCTTCCACCCTGGACAACCAGACCCTAGGGAGGAGCTGCCTTGTTATTCTGCCCACTGAGATTGTGAGTCATAGAAAAATGGCTTATAAGCAATTTTGTACTAGCAAGGTCCAGCTGCTACTACTCCACTGATTAAACACGATTGATTTTTCTACAAAAAACTCAAATGCTATCTCATTTGTTCATTTATTACTTCTTCCTCAATATTCCCACTGCATTGGGTCTGCAGTCCCAGTATTGGAGGTGGCAGGTTCAAGATATATGTGAAATCATTTTCTCAGGCATAGATCTCTGTTTTTCCCATTAGACAGTAATCTTCTGGCCACCACGGAGTACACAATGGAAAGAGCACAAGATTTGTCGTACAGACCTACGTAAGCTCAAATACTAGTTCTACCCCTCACTAAATGAATCCCTTCTGTAATTTCTTGAAGCTCTCTAAACTGTGCTTTCTAATTTGGATAAAGCAAATTATACTAACACCAGAAGACTGACATGAGAATTGAAGGTTGCATGCATGTAAAGCAGCTGGACTATTTATTTAGCAAATGCTGATACTGTATTGTGCGTAGAGTATTAGGCAGTATTTGAAATGTTTTACATTCATTCATTTTAATTCTCATAATATTCTGATGAGTAAGTACTTTTATTTTCTTCGTTGTGCAGATGAGAAACTTGCTGCATAGAGAGGTTAAGTAAACTTTACAAAGTCATTCTTGCAAATGGCAGGAAGAACCAAAATTCAAATCCTGGCAGACTGGCTTGTGCCAGTGAGGGCTTGTGCTGGTGAGATTTTGCTTTCTCGCCTCTTGGGGAGAGGAAAAATCCATGTGGGCAAGTGGCACACAGCCAAAGGTAGTGGAAGCAGAGTTAGAATCTATGTGTCTTGGGCCTCCCTGGTGGTGAAGTGATTAAGCGCTGTGCTGTGGAGCTGTCCGCAGCGGCAAAGCAAGTTTGACACCCAGCCAGGGAGATTCCCCCAGGGCGCAGCAGACCTCTCCTTCCTCGCCTGCCGCTCCCCTCAGCAGTATATTTCTGATCTGCCTGTTCTGCTCCCCGCTCTGTCTCTGGTGAACCCTCTTACCGCCTCACGCCTCTAGCCTGTACCCCAGCTTGTATGCATAAATAGATAAATCTTTAAAAAAAAAAAGAATCTATGTGTCTTATTCCTGAATTGAGCGCGACTCATGAGCCAGCATATCATCTTCCTAACAGCTACACACATTAAGAAGTGTATACATCAAAGCAAATCTAACTAGTTTAATTGTGTTTGGGGTAAGGTTCCAGTCAACCCAACAGCAGTTGTTCTTTCTCTACAAAAATCTTGGGAATAATATCCACCATTACTAATTTGCACTAATCTACCTGCATAAGTCAATGCCATCATGAAATAAGTCGATTTGTATTAATGTCTTCATTAACTAAGAAGTTATATTTCTAAATGTATTCAATACTGAGCATTAAAATTCAAATCATACCACTTCCTGCAAGTGGCCTAGAAAATTTGGGAACCGATAACTGAACAAAAGCGGAGGAAAAAACAGGAAAAAAATCGCCGTTTCCCTCAATATTGTGATTGCAAGTTCCCTGTCAGAAAAATTATTTTTAATTTACATGAAATTTCAATATTCCCAATGAATTAATTACTGGTTGAAATAGCTACAAAAAAGTTTTGTTTAGACTTTGACATTGCTGTCAAGTAACGATTGTTTTTTATTTCCTTACTGTTTTCCCTTAATCTTCTTTTAGAGTCTTCAAAACACACTTTACTGTAACATTGATTATTGGATTTTTCAGTCAGTTTGTGAGGACTGCCACTGAGAAAATTATGAACTTACTTCATAAAGAGATTACAAATACTGTCTTCTTTCCCCTAGGAAATTTGAAAAAAAAAATTACATTCCTGATTTAAAAAAAATAGCACAAATTCAATTTCACTCACATTGCCATTTTGCATACTAATTTCATGGATGACTAATAATTCTCTTCAAAGGTCATAAGTGGTTTTAAAACCCATTTTAATGTCAAGGTTTTGGAGGTGAAATAAATACAGCTTTTAACTTTAAAAATATTATACTCATTTGTTTTTGCTTTTATGGGATTGAGAGTCAAGTAGTCCTACTTTAATCAAGCACAATTCATTCAATACAGTCAAACAAAATAAACATGTTGGAATTTCATTTTATATTATAAACACCATAAAAAAATCCCAAATATAGATTTCACAGGGATTAAATTTAACTCTTGATAGTCTAAAAGACATAAATTTTTGCTTATTCTCTTATCGATTGTAGTGGTTCATTACATAGACTTACATACAAAATTCATACACTTTATTGCCTAGCTTATTTCAGGGCAATCAAAGTAATGGTCACTGAAATAATGTGGAAGTATTTTAAGAAAGCACATATAAACTGTTTTGGCTATGTACATAAACATATTTAAGGGAACAGCCAATATTACAGTCTCATTAGCTGATAAAGGACTATGGGTCTAGCATATTTAGATTTTACTGTCAATTACAGGGAAATACCTCACCTATTGTAAGAAGCCCATATTCTGTGTAGTCACCCAGTTCTCGAAGATCGAGGCTGTAATAGATCACAATGACCCTGGATTCATTAACACACTACCTAATAATCAAGTCATAATCATTTATGTATGGAAAGAAGAATGGATACTTTTGCATTATAACAAATCAAGAACAATCTTCTCTGAATTTTAGATGTCATTTTTGAGAATGACTGAACCATGTTTGTTTCTGTAAATTTTTTTAAGGAATCTACTTCTGTGTCTGGCTAAGGAGAGGAACAGAATCTCTATTGTATTTCTAGTATCCACACTTCCTTTATTCTCTCTCAACCATCCCTCTCTCCCATTGAAATATCTAAAATAGAGCAAACATCACATTCAGTACCCCTGCCCACATTATTAATGTGATTGTTGGCAGGTTATCTTTATAAAATGCGCTTTTCATAATGTATTTTGCACATTTTTTTTTCTGGGAATTGTCTTTTTCTGAAAGATAGAAGACCGTTAACATAGAGGGAAAACCAAGACACATGGAGACACTTGAGACTGTATATTTACCCTTTTAATTCACCGTCACAGTCAATTCGAGATTTGGGGTTAAAGCCCTAGTTTGTGATGCAGTGAGCGGTTTGTTACCTAAAATATCTTCTTAGCCCATACTCTTGCTCTATGGCTTCAAAATTGCTTGAATTATTCAACATCTTATAACCAGTGAGCAGTGAATTAGCAAATACAAGGAACAATTTTCAGTTTTAGATATTGTGGGGGGCCTGATCTTTGAAAACTTGACTAAAAGTTCTTGATATCTCAGTTTTCCATGGGTCTATTATATGACCACATCTGTAAATACTACCACTATCTTGCAGTAATTTACATGGCATGGAGCCTTAAAATATTTCACTTTAATTTTTAACTATAGTACTTTCAATTGCTATCTTTTTTTATGATACATCTTGTATACATGAAAGCAGAAATTTACACTATAGGCAAATTATATTTAAACTTTCAAAAGGTAAAAGTGAAAGAGAGAGAGAGAGAAGAGAGAGAGAGAGAAAGAGAGAGAGAGAGAGAAGAGGAGTGTTTGCCCTGTGCTGGATACTCTACCATAACCTTTAAATTTTTAAAACAATGAAACCTTTTCCTGTTATGATTGATCTCCAAGTTACAGTAATTTGAATATGTATCTTTTCCATCTCAATGAACATTTTGTCTTAGACCTGCATCTTTTAATAGTTCATGAGTCAATCCAATTTTTGAAATTTATTTCAAGGATTTTTTTTATTATTTCAGGAATACTTGTTCATGTAAATCAATGGATGAGGATAATTAGTAGTATAATCAGTGACATGAGGGTTATTTTTGTGAATATTTATGAAAGCAAAATGAATGAGTTATTAGTGAAAGAGAAAAACATTAATGTTTAATAAAAGCCAATACATATAGTTAGTCAGATCTGTAATAAGTCTCAGAGAACATCCCATTCAATTATGTCCTTTTTAGAGAAGTATCCAAAAGCTAACAAAATTGAGGTGATTGTTTAAAAATCTCGTAATTAATTGATAATAGGACCAGGAATGACTGTATCTTCTTACTCTTGATTTTTGTGTGCATGCCATGGAATTTTGGCAATTGATATTGGCCATATCGCTTGTTCTGAAGCTAAAAGAATCTATTAACTTTCCCCAACTTATCTTGTCCAAAAATCATTTCTGTAAGATAAAGCATAATTATAATATAATGAATGTACTTAGACTTTCCCAGGTTTATGATTTTAAACATGCCACTTCAACTCTTGGAGTCATATTTTATTATCTAATGCAAGAAAAATAGACATAAAGATGAGTAAAAGCTTCTAAAGAGTGGTTGGCACATATGTTTACCCAGTATCTGCAAATACATTTATTTTCTAACTAGATTATATTGCTTTCCTAGGAATGGAGAAACAAAGTACTACAGTCTTGGTGGCTTAAGGAATTAGGCCTCCCTGGTGGCGCAGCGGTTGAGCGCTGTGCTGTGGAGCTGTCCCCAGTGGCGGCGATGCAAGTTTGAGGACCGGCCGGGGAGACTCCCACATGGTGCAGCAGACCTCTCCTGCCTTGCCCGCTGCTCCCCTCAGCAGTGTATTTCTGATCTGCCTGTTCTGCTCCCCGCTCTGTCTCTGGTGAACCCTCTCGCTGCCCCACGCCTCTGGCCTGTACCCTAGCTTGTATGTATAAATAAATAAATCTTAAAAAAAAAAAGAAAAGAAAAAGAAAAAGGGAATTATTTTTCTAGAGTTCTGGCAGCTGGGAAGTCTGAAATCAGGTGTGGGCAGGACAAGGCTGTCTTCAAAGGCTCTAATAGAGACCATGTTTCAAGTCTACCTCTTTGTTCCTAATGTTTCCAATAGTCCTTGGCTTGTAGACGCTTCACTTCAATCTTGGATTTTGTTTTCACAGGAGGATCTCCATGTTAGTCTCTGTATCACTTCCCTTTCCTTCTAAGGCCACGAGTCATATTAGATTCAGGGCCTGTTCTACTTCAGTATGACCACATCTGAAGTAACAAACTGATTATCTCTGCAAAGATCCTATTTCCTATTATTTCACTTTAATTTTTAACTATAGTACTTTCAATTCATATCTTTTTTTAAATGATATATTTTGGATACATGAAAGCAGAAATATGTTAGCTTATTATAATAAGCTTCTCAGGTACTAGGGGACTTTTGCATTTCATTTTTGGGTACAATGTATTCTCATGATATTAACAAATCGGCTGGCTTTCTAGTAGGCCCAATAGCTACAAGTCAAATTTCTAGATTTCCATAAAGCAAGTGCACAAAACAGAAATCTTGGCAATATAGACCTTTATCTGACTAAACTGAAAACAGGAAAATAATTCAATCTGTAATTTTATTGCTATACAAATTCTAGTCCAAAACAGCCCTCCTTCAAAATGTATTTATTGTATTCCTCAGATGATTGTGGTGTTTATATGAATACTGAGTTTACTACACACACTACTTGTTTGGTGTCAGAAGAGAATCCTTTTTCTGTAAATCAGGGTTGAGACTGCCAGACATTAAAAAGTTAGCATAACTTAAATGATTGTCTATGTCTTTCTTTCTGTTTGATTTATAAAACATTCCCTCTTTTTCTGAGGTGATTCAGCCTTAGTATTATGCAATCTTGCTTTATGCCCTGTTCTCCTAGGCAGTCAAATGTGCAATTCTCATATTTCTAGCAATCTTTTTCACTTTCATTTTTCTGATTTATGTCTGATCACTTCTTGTGTGTGTGTGTATATATATATATATATACACACATACACACACATACACACACACACACATATATATATTACTTACAGTATTTATAATATTATAAAAGCTTCTTGGCATCTCTGTAACCTTCAGCTTCTGTCTTCATGTCCTGTTTCTCCTCTGGTGTCAAATGAATTGTATTAAGATGACATTTTTAATCAGGATTCTCCCTCATTCCCAGTCATTTGGTGACTCTATTTTCCCTGCATCCCATAACTAATCATGTTATACTGGCATTTTAAGATGATCAAAATATGGCCTCACATTTCTCTTAGAAATTTTCTTCTTATTTACTCTCATTAAAAAAAAAAAAAAAACACTGGTTATTTCATTCCAAATATATTATTCCAAATTTTGATTTGTACATGTTGTTTACCAAGTTCTCATTCCCTAGAATTCTTGTAACCTTCTCAGTTTCCCATTCCTAAATAAATATACTGTATTAACATGAAATATTTTCAATATACAAAAAGGCAAGGAGAGCATAGTTTTATAGCATACAGTGGAAAAATTATCCAGGAGGAATCTATTACTAAAAAACATTTGGATGAACGATGAGAAAATGTTACTTTTCTATTTCAAAAATTGTGGAATATTAATAAGTGCATATAGTTCAGTATAATAACATATTTTAAGTACATTACTGGAGTGACAAAAAGTAAAAGAAATAGCTAAAGGCAACAATAAGACTCATAAGTAAGAGATGTTGGAGTTTCCCTGAGGACAGAATGTTCCAGTTTTGTGTTTGAGACATAATCCTGGACCCAGACAAGATAAAAATCTGAATCTCAGAAAGTTTCTATCATACTGGAAGTGCTCTGAGGAGGTCCCTGTTTCATGCCATAAGTAAAACTATTCTCTTTGTAAAAGATCAGTCCCAAGTAGGGCCCTGGTATAACACCAATAACATATGAGCCCATAAAGGACAAGATCCCAGAGGGCAAACCACAAGCACATGCCGATGCTCTTTGGAAACAAATTATTAAAGACTGAAGATGAAATATTTGTGAATGCAATATTGAATAAATCATAATTTCACACATAGGAGCAAGATGCAGCTTTAGTGCGGAGATTTAAAGAACTGGAAAGAGGGCCTCCCTGGTGGTGCAATGGGTTAAGCGCAGTGCTGTGGAGCTGTCGGCAGCTGTGGCGCATGTTTGATGTTGGCAGCTGTGGTGCAATTTCGATGCCTGGCCAGGGAGATGCCCACATGGCGCGGCAGACCTCTCCTGCCTCGCCCGCTGCTCTCCTCAGCAGTGTGTTTCCGTCAATCTGCCTGTTCTGCTCCCCACTCTGTCTCTGGTGAACCCTCTCACCATCCCACACCTCTGGCCTGCACCCCAGCTTGTATGCAGAAATAAATAAATCTTTAAAAAAATTAAAAAGTCAAGAACTGGAAAGAATAGCATCCATCCTTACACCAGCAAGGACACTGGCAAACTGCAAAGTAATGATTTTTCTGGAATTCATCAGAGAACCAAGTTCTCAGGACAAACTAACTGGGAATCTGATGAGAAGAAGAACCATTAGGGGAAAACAAGTCCCAAGCATTTGTTTACGCAAGAGAGAGGCTGTGGAGCAACACTATATGAATTAGTATGATTTTCACTCACAACTGTTTGACAAATGCTGAAAGCAAATGTAGAGCAGAATGAGAGTATAAGCCCTAGAGGGCCATCCAGAGACAGGAAGTCTACTTCCCTTTTGTATACTATTTTCCATATGAATCTCACCAGGCACAGCTAGCAAAGTGCTACCCCCAAGTATGCTGCTTTTGCAAGTGTATTATTTTTAGCTGAAGGCAGTCAAGACCCAGCAGTTGCAAGGATAGCTTTATACCTGCTTCTTAACTGCCTGAAAGAAGTTAGAAGAAGGCCTATATGTGGAAGAGAAACTTATCTGTAAAGCCATGCAGAGATCTCTTGGCTCAAACATTTGATTTTCTCTCTTCCTTTCTCTCTCTTATCTTTCTCTCTTCCTAGGGTTTCCTCCTTTGAAACCCCAGACCCCTACCCCTTTTCTTAGTTCAGGAGGATGTGTAAGTCTCCATTCCTGGTTGCCTTTGTGTCTTTGTGGGGCTCTAGCATAGAGGTAATTTAATTTGTTTCCTTTCCCCAGTTAAATCTGTCTTTTTCCAGACTCAGTCAAGATTTATTTTTCCTCCCTTGCAACATTCATAAGGAAAATATGGGGAAAACAGAGGATGCATTCCCCTAGGGCAGGTTAGGCAAAGAGAATAATAGCCATTATCTAAAATCTGCCCAAATCCATTTTCTCTACTTCTGTAAGGAGATAAGCTTTAATCTGCTGGGCGGAGGTGGGGAGCAGCAGATAAGGGACAGCAGCAGAAGGGGAAATGATGGACCTACTACAGCTCACACTGCAGCGGGTGTGCAACTTGTCTCTGTGCTCTCCCTCTCCAAGGAAGAAGAATGTCTGTAGGAGGAAGAGCAGCAAAGCAGTAGCCTGACTCAGCAGATGAAGGACGGGCATAAGAGAAACAAAACTCTATACTGAACAGAGAGCAGATGTTGGGTCCAGCACTACATGTGGGAGAGGAGCTGAAGCACTCCTCCTGATGACCAGGCTTGTAGTTCTGCCTAAAGCTGATGCTTCAGCACATTTCTCCCACCAAATCCAAGCTGATAAACATCAAGTCAAATGGACTTAGTCTAATATGCACCGGGTAGGATTTTTAAAAAAGTAAATCTGCAATTAAATACATTATAGTGAAATTGAATTATAGTAGGTAAAAAGAAATATATGTAAGAGCAGCAGGAATCAGAGAGAACTTAATTAATACTAAGGCAATTAGATGGACAGCCTCTTCTCCAAACAGCAAGATAAGAGTGGAATCAGAAACTCAGTGCAGAGGAAGCAAGCTTCCATCAATATGGCACTTGACCAAAAATATTCATACTTCAAAAATGATGATGAAATAGTTTAAAATTGAGGGGATTAAAAGCAAGAGAGTTTTTCTAAAGAAAATTCTAAACTATGGACTTTAGTAATGTGGAAAGTGAGCCCAGAAGAAAGATCTGAAATTGCAAATATGAATGGAGGTCAACCAGATGAACGGTAGGAAAGTCTTGTTCATGTTTTTGCTTGTTTATACACCATGTATTTTTACTTTTGTTGCTTATTTTAATTTCATTTTGAGGTCTAACTGACATATGAAATGCTGTATTGTACACATTTAATGCATACAACTTCTTGGGTTTGGGAATAAGTATCTTTCTGTGAAATGATCAAGATCACACGACATGAACATATTCATCACTAAGAAAAGTTTCCCACTCCCTTTGTTATTATCATTAGTGTGTGTATGCTGTGTGTTTGGCAAGATCACTTAATACAGCAAACTTTATGTATAAAATACAGAAATTGAAAAAGACACAAAATAAATGGAAAGACGTTCTGTGTTCATGAATTAGAAGACTTAATATTAAAATATTCATACTAGCCAAAGTGTTCTACAAATTCAATGTAATCTTTATCAAAATTTCAATAACGTTTAGGAAAAAAATCGCCTAATATTCACATAGAATCACAAAGGACCCAGGATAGTTAAAGCAATCTCAGCATAAAGAAAAATTCTGGAAGCATTAGATTTCCTGATTTCAGATCACATTATGATGCTATAGTAGTCAAAAAACCATAAAACTAGTATGAAAACAAACACGTAGGTCAAATGGACAAATTGTGAGCTTAAAGAAAAATCCATACATATAAGATTGATTAATCTCTGACAAAGACACCAAACACCCCAAATAAGGAAAAAAGATGGCTTTTTTAAACAATGTTGGGAAAATTGGATCTTCACATGCAAAAGAACATTAGACCCTTTCAGAAACCATAGGGAAAAATAAACTCAAAATGGAATAAAAGCTTAAATGTAATACCCAAAACTGAAAAATACTCCTGAAAGTAAACAGGTAAAAATCTCCTTAACATTGGCTTTGGTAATAAATTTTTAGAAATCACATCAAAACAACAGACAACAATAGCAAAAATAAGTGGAATTGCATTACACTGAAAAGTTTCTCCAAAGCAAAGGACACAATCAACCAAATAGAAAAACTATGGGAGAGTGTATTTGTAAATTATATATAAATAATTTAGATAATATCCAAAACACAAAGAACTGATAGGACTCAATACAAAAAAATATAAACAACAACAAAAAAGGAAATGACCTGACTTTAAAAAATGGACAAATGACCAGAACAGACATTTTTCTAAAGACTTACAAATGGCCAACTGGCACATAAAAAGTGTTCAAAATCACTAATCGTTAGAGACGTACCAATCAAAATCACAGTGAGGTATCACTTCACACCTGTTATGATTGTTAGTATAAAAAAATTATAAACTGTTGGACCTCCCTGGTGGCACAACGGGTTAAGCGCAGCATTATGAAGCTATCCGCAGCCACTGCAGCACGAGTTCGATCCCTGGCCAGGGAGCTTCCCACATGGCACAGCAGACCTCTCCTGCCTCGCACACTGCTCCCCTCAGCAGTATTTCAGTCCATCTGCCTGTTCTGCTCCCTGCTCTGTTTCTGCTGAAACCTCTCACCACCCCACACCTCTGGCCTGTACCCCAGTTCTTGTATGCATAAATAAATAAATATTAAAAAAAAACTATAAACTGTCAAGTCTTGGTGAGGATGTGGATAAAAGGAAATCCTGATGTTCTTTTCATAGAAAGTAAATTGATTCAACCTCCATGGAAAACTCTATGCAGGTACATCACAAACAATTAAAACTAGAACTACCATATGATCCAGCAATAATTTTTGGATATTTTCCCAAAGAAATTGAATTTAGAATCTTGAAGAGATGCTTCATTCACTTAATTAATCACTGTAGCATTATTCACAAAGAAATCACGAATGCCCGTCAACAGTTGAATAGAGAAAATGTGGTATGTATATACAATGGAATATCATTCAGTTTTTAAAAAGACGGAGGCTTTGTCATTTGCAATAGCATAGCTGGAGCAGGAGGATTTATGCTAAATGAAATAAACAGATACACAAAGATAAATACATGGTGATCTCACCTTTATATGAAATCTAAAATTATCAATCTCACAGAGAGAAGAATGGTTATTGCCAGCAGGGTCATTGCCATGACTGGCAACAATCACCCGTAGTCCCCTTCCAAGTTACGACTGGAGAAGAAAAATAGCAGACACCCCACCCTATGAGCTCATTTTAACTGCTCAATCTGTGCAGACTCTTTCCTAATGTCCCTTAAGGAACAAATATCTTAGAAATCCTTAGCAACATTATTAACAGTTTTCAAATAAAATACAACACAATATTTTTGTAATACTGTTGAGCTATTTATTATGATGATGCAAAGCACTAATCATAAAGATTAGCAATCATAAAGAAAAATAATGTAATAAATTCATTTCTTCAACACAAAACTTTCTGTTCCTTCAGAGTCAGTCACCTTTCGGGATACATCTGACAGAGGTCTTGTATGCAGACCCTAAATTTCTTCTTTCCTTAGAATTCTTTACATCTGACTAAATAGCATCCTTCAGCTCTACTCTTTTATTAATTATGTACAATGTTGGCACATTTTTGCACTTACATGTTTTCTTAAGTTAAAGAAAACTTTAAACCACTTTAAACCACTTTAAACCACTGTGGCGCAGTGGTTGAGTACTGCGCTGTGGAGCTGTCGGCGGGGCACAATGCGAGTTCGACGCCCAGCCGGGGAGAATCCCACATGGTGCGGCAGACCTCTCCTGCCTCGCCCGCTGCTCCCCTCAGCAGTGTATTTCTGATCTGCCTGTTCTGCTCCCCACTCTGTCTCTGGTGAACCCTCTCGCCGCCCCACGCCTCTCGCCTGTAACCCAGCTTGTATGTATAAATAAATAAATCTTTAAAAAAAAAGATAAAAATAGTTATCTCTACTTTCCTTGCAAATAGTTGATTTTTTACACTTTAATACCTTTTTCAAGTATACATATTACTGTTCAATAATTCCATTCCAGTTTCATGTGTCCTTCAATCTGCTCTCATCGCTAATATAATTTTATACAGGTATTATCTATTTGGATTTTCTCTGAGGTTGATCACTGTGATTTCACTCATTCCATTCCTGAATTCATTTTATTTTCTTCCTTAAGAGCATTTTTTTTTTTTTAGTGATTTTTTAGTTTTCTTTAGTAAATGGGTAACTGTCGGAGGCCGGCTCCGACCGAGGTTGGGTTCCCGGGGGTGGTGGGGAAAGCGTCGGCGGCAGCAGGAGAGGGGGAAGGGGAATGAGAGACAGCACGCACACCGAGTAGTGATCAGGCTGCTCTGTTTATTGCCCCAACAGTGGGGTTTTTTATACCATAAATTTGGCTAGCAGGCATAGTTTCTAAAGATAATGATTGACTTCAAGAATGAGGTAAAAATAACAGGATACATATTTTTGTTAAGCACATGATTGATTACATTTTGTTTACAATCAGGTGGTTTCTGGGGAAAATA